>VXBN01002767.1:186826-199653 GCA_013397395.1 Sinosuthora webbiana | reverse complement strand
GCACGGCCCGTCCCGGGGACGCGGAGCCGCCGCCGCGCTGGGAACGGGACAGCGCCCGGACCGGCGGGGTCACCGGGCCTCTGCAGCGCCAGGAACTGCGGACAGATGCTTCTGCGTAAAAACGACCAGAAAAACAGGTCAGGGGAACGAAGCACCTAATCTAGGGGGGGATCCTGATAGAATTGATGTCTTGGACGGTCGGTGAAGAGAAATGGATGCTGTATGCAGGGACAAAAAGTGCAGAAAAGTCAGAACGAATCACATCAGCGGACAATCAGGAGTATATTAAAACTTTTGCTCAAAGAAAATGAACGACGGAACAACAAATAGTAAAACTCACCGAGGAATGAAATTCCAAGTCTAAAGAAGGGTAAAGGATACAGTGAAGGCTGTCACGGGCTCAGATGGCGGCGGCAACAATGGTACAGCGAGATCTGTGAGGCCACAGCGGCGAGAAACAGCGCAGGGAGAAATCGCAGTTACACCCGCATGAATTGGTGAAGTCCACACAATATTAGGGATGTCAGGACTGAATCAGTACTCATTCATAGACCAAGTAGGAAAACTGACAAGAAGCAAGAGGAAAACTGTGCAAGAAGGGGCTGCACCGTGTTTCAGTACATCAGCCTAAGGTGGAAATACAATGGAAGCTTACAAAGATTGGTGATGTGAAATAGGTGAACAGGAAATTATTGTTTACACTCTTCCAGTGCAAGAATTAGAACGTAACAAGAGGAACTAATAGAAGAAAAATTCAGAACAAGGAAATGAATTAATATTTCTTCATTCACATATAATTAAGCTTTAGAACACCTTGATGTAGGACAAAATATAGCAGAAGAATATACCTGGACTCAAAAAGAGACTGGAAAAATACAGGAAAGAAAAAGTCAGTTTACCAAAGACATCTCCTCTGGTTGAAAAATGCCCCAGCCCACAGAAAGCCCTACAGTATTTGGGGACACTTTACTCTGTGCTTGCTCCTGCCTTTCCTTCCCAAGGCATGGGCTGGTGGCTGGCTCAGGGATGGTACCGGTGGACCAGAGATCCCATACTCACGTCCTTGTCCTACAGCCCCTGTCTCCTGGATCTCTCCTCAGCAGCCTTAATGCTTTATTCTGAGTTATGAAGTGTTACGGGAGGTCCCTAAGGGTAGAGCTCAGCTCCCTGGAGGGACTGTTGCGTTTCATGACATAAGTTCCAACCAAAATTGGACTAAATGTCACTTGCCACTTTGGAGACACATCCCAGGTATTGATGGCTTTTCATTCTGCCCCCTAAAAGGCAACTCAGGGATGCACAGTGTTTTGCATCAGAATAAAACCCAAATGGCTTGCTTTGAAAAGTCTGACCCAACCAAGCTAAAAATCACAGACTAAGAAAAAAGTCTCTGTTAGCAATTTACCTGTGTAATATCAAGGATTATGGTCATGATAACCCATTTTTGTTCAATAGGCTGTAAGATTTTAGTTTTAGTTAGACTCTAACTACACCAGCTTATATTTTGTCTGAAGTCATAGTCAAACTGCTGTGAATGAGCAGCTTCTTTGTTGATGAGACCACCTGTGCTAACAAATACCACCAAAAATGGGGTAAATTATAAAACCATTTTAAAGCATTCCTTAAGTATTTCCAATATGTCACCTGAAGGATGCTGTGTAAAAAACCTTAAAAAATCAATAGGTACATGAAAACACATTCACTGCAGACATGTCCAGCAGATCTGCCATTCCACAGAAGAGAAAGCACAATAGACACAGCAGTGTGTGCTCTTCTCCATGCTCACATGCCCCACGCCCACACACATTAGTCACATGAAGACAAAACCTTATCATTAACTGCAGCTTTTATGGCTTGCAGGCTCCACCTGCAGCCAAGCATTCTGCAAGTCTCAAGGAATTTCTTAGGTTTGCAAATGTCTAAGGTTTTTAGGTTAAGAACACTTAAATATTAGGTTCACAAAACGGTTTTCTGTTTTGTCAAGTCTTGACCCAGCCCATCAATCAATCAATCAATCAATCACTCACTCACTGTGCAGTGCTGGGAGTCAAGGGCTCTCCCTTTGCCATTTGCCTGGATGCAGGTGCAGGGCTGGAGGTGGCTGTGGGGGCTGTTCCCAGAGACTCACTGATGTCAGAATTCAAGTTACACTGCAGGACCATTGCTATTCATCTTCCTGAATTCTCACATGAAGCTTGTTTATTAGATAGCAACTGTTAATATTTGATATTAACTACAATCTTTGATAAGTCACTTCCACAGTTTCTCCTTCAGAAATGGACCCCCTGTGCCTGACCTGCTGTCTGCATTTACAGCCAGCTGGACTCAGGAGCTTCTGAACTGAAATAAAACCCAGCATGGGAAGTGATGCAGGATAAGGAGGTCTATTCCATCACCCTGTACTGAGCAGGCAAGTATTGTCAGAATTACTGAGAACCCAAACAAAGCAAACAGCATTCCGGCCTACTAGTAGCTCTAGTAGGTCTGAAAATAAGGCTATAAATAAGGGGGAAAAAAAGTCTACATTTGCTCTGACACTACCAATGGCTATCACCACAATTCAGCCACCTCATCTGAGAGTCAACTATCATTAAATGAAAACATAGCACTTCCATCCTTTAGAAATTGCAGAGGCTCCTGAAACTCATTTGGGTACCCTGAGGACATACCAGAGGAAAGATGAGCCCTCCAGCCACCTCCAGCTATATATTAACAGAGTGAAAGTAACAAAAAAAGTTGAGAAGAGTTTTATGGGACAACCCTAGACATAATCTAGGAATACCTGAATCATAGCTTTTCAGTGGGCAACATCATTCAACCTCTCCCCCTCCTTCACAGCAGGCATAAGCAGAAGTATCCAAAACTACAGCTCTCAAGAGTTCAGCCCATCAATGACTGCAGGACACTCATCCTCCATTTCTATTTCCAAAATAGTTTCCATCTTAGCTTCAAAGCATAGAGGGAGGCCAAGAGAAAGCCCATATGATCATGGAGGTTTCAAGGGAAAGGAGGCTGTAGGTATTACCTCTGTTATCTCTGTGCTCTCACCTCTTCTTTAAAACAGAAATAATCCTTCATGATGACTGCAGACCTCTCAAGTCCCACCTACAGTTTTCCTCCTTCCCAGCTTCACTTGGACTAAGGCAGGTTTCTTCCAGCATTTCGCTCTACAAGACCTGTTTTACATCAATGATTCCCTATTACTTTGCATGAGTTACTGCATTATTTATTAGTCTAAAATGTACTGTTATGTAACCCCATCAAATGTACTTTTAATCTTAAGCAATGAAGAGAAAAGCATGATAATGGCAGAACAATGCACAATTTAACATCAAATGTTTTTCTGAAACTGTTAGTAATTATCCTTTACTTTTTTAGTAACCACATTTAACTCTTCATCCTCTTCTGATCCAGACATTTCACTAGGGCTGTGACCAATTCCACTCTCAATATTTTTGTAAGATCTTTTTTTATAACACAGTGCCTAGCACAAGACCCAACATCCAGCATGAGGCTATGCTATTTATCTAGGGCTTATTCTTAACTACTTTTCCACAATGCAGGATAATTTTGGATCATTTCAGAAAATGGAATTTATATTTGAAATACCTCAATTAACTGTGTTTTGATTTTACTGACTTCTCTTTTTCCAGCAGACTTTGCTAACATTGGCATGCCTTGCTGTTGTCATGGCAATAAAAGGAGTCTGTATGGTTTGGGATGTGACTCAGAAAAAAATTTATATGAGCCAACAATTAGAACAAAGGACATTGAATGTTTCTGTGCCATTATTTATGTTAATAAATGGTCAATGGAAAAAGAAGAAAATCCCAAATCAGAACAAATGATACGGAACTAAGCTTGATTGGATAGAAGACATCAAATTATTATTATTTTTGACCCTCTCTTGCATTTAGGTCTCTGTGTGGGTATAGCTTTATCATCCCTAGGAGTAACTAAAATCACAGTGATCTGCCTGGGCAGTTACTTAACCAGAACAGAACCCAGATTTGCCCGAAGAACTTACGTTCTTAGCATTTAGAAATATGAGGAGCCTTGTATTGTGGAACTATCCCAATAAAAACAGTCACAAGGCCATCATCTCTGTGAGGGCTCCTTCAAAGGCAAGGCTCTTCTCATGGCTCACAATTTACATAAGGCAAAAGAGAGTGAGTTTGCCAATTAAAAGATGAGGAAAGGAGCTTGTGGCAGTCACTGAAGAGGTGTGGACAGAGCAGTTGCAAGCACTAAAGCCAACCGACACCAATCTATGAAGTGCATGGAAAAATTATTTTTAGCAAGGCTTAAAATACCATTCACCTATGTCTTCTATATATTACTCAGACAACATTGGCTCTTTTCTGGATTCCTGTGGATCCAAGATATGTGAGGGGAACTGTTATTAGATCATTTGCCTGTGCAGCCATGCCAAATGTGAAAGCACTGAAATATATGCATCTGTGACAGTCCTTAATTTCATCTTCTGACTCATGTTCTGGAGTGGTAGTTCCTCTGCCTGGCACTTCCTGTTCATACCAAGCTGAGCCATACTAAGTGTTATTTATTAGAGTGCAATCTAAAGCCACATCCACATGGCCAGCTGGCTCTTACCCCAGTACAAATCATCAGTGCCACATAATCAGCAGTTTCAGAGCTCAGGATCGCAGGTAGTCATGTCACTTCTACTGTTGGACTCAACTGTGAAATGCGGAGTAGGAACCAGTCAGTCTGAAGTAACCTCAAATTTAAGATCTAGTTCAAGCCATGGCCATCTTTCCCTTTCTTTGGCTTTCCGGTAAATTTTTAAAACTGTTTTGTTCAGCCTAGCTTTGTATCAAGGTTCCACACCGCATAGATGCCCTTGGCCAAGCCAAGACAGCAAACATTCCAGAGGACAGCTGGGGAAAACACATGGGAAACAAGAGGGGTTTGCACTGAAAGACAATGAATGATAATCTTCCGGGGAAATTAAAAGGATTCTATGTGAACAACTAAGTAACAACTGAATCCATACACAAGACTAATTCCAAAACTAATCTATGCATGGATATGAAACATTTTGAGCATATGTGGCAAGCAGGTGACTAGGACTTGAAGAGGATTAGTAATTCTCTTTAGCTCAATATGGTAACACCCAGTGCACAGCCACATTACAGCTTAAATATTGTGTCACAATAATACCTATGTAAAGATACTGGAGAGAACTAAACAACAAAAGAGAATGACCAATGGTCAAAGTACCATTCATAGGATTGCCATTCCCAGCTGCATTCTTGTGGGTTGTTCACAGCACTCATTTGGGGTCTCATAAGTGAATTTTGGTGCTATGCTGTCCATTAAAAAACCCCCGCTGCTCTACCCTGTAGTGTGTCCCCACTTCCCATGCTTTTAGCAATACAGTCAGGAAAAGTGCCTGTCCCAATTGCTCTCCTCCAACACGCTCTGCAGTCTTTCCTACTCAGTGAGTAAGACTTCCTTTGAATGAAAACATGGGAAAAAGGCAGGACAGAGCTCTAACAACCCCTTTTTGCTTACTACTGGAGGCTTCCCATCCCTTTGCATTTCAAGTGGAGAGGTTATCCAGTTTCCATGGCCCTGGAGCTACAGGAGCAAACAGACCAGTTGCTCTTGGCAGGACACAGGGGGATGGACCCAAGCTCTGACAAATATAGCAGGCAAGAGCTGTGTGCCCATCCCCAGCAACCTCAGAGCCCTCCCAAAAGGAGCACCCGCAGGGTCGCCCCAGTTAATATTCACAGAGAGTTGCATCATGTCAAACTGCGCCCAGTGGCAAAGGAACGCTTGAGCTGTTTTGAGCAAGCACTGTTCTGGTTTCTTCAATGGACAGGTGAAACATTTGGGAAAGAAAGATTGAAGTTTATGCAATTCATAAGTACAGCACTGATGCAGTCCCTATTTTCATAACAAGAAAAAACCCCTTTAGAGGGCTTCAGTTAAGCAAAAAGCTTCCATTTTTTTCATTGAGGCCATCTGACCTTGAGTAAGTCCCCATCCTTGTTATTTCTCTCTGAAATAAGTTACACATCTAACTACTGGCAGAGGCCTGCTTTTAAATTACTCTAATAATTTTGCACAAATGCAAAATATTATTATCATTTACCACAATTGTTCCGTGCAAGATCCTATGCATCATTTCTTTCATCAAGAATTTTATTTTGTAAATCAGAATATACAATAATTTCATAAAAGGCATTAACAAATATTAAACCTAGGAAAGGCATTTCTTTGTAATTTATAATTTTTTTATAATTGTGATTTAGTTTTTCTTTGCAGAATACAAATGCATAAAAAAGATAAGTGCTGTCCTCAAAATTAGCAATATTTCAAGACCATGATTACACACAGTACTCAGGTAATTGAAGCCTGAAGCCCTGAAAGATACTGTAAAACCTTTTGTCTGTACAGCATAGTCAAATGCATTTCTAAACATGTTTAGCATTTTTGGAAAGAATTTCTTTTTCATGTTATCTAGATCATTCCTCAGAATAAACCAGATAAAAACTAGAAAAATCAGATTAAAAAAAAAAAAAAAATCTTTTTGGAAAAAACCCAAACTTACAAATCTATTTTTTCCCAGAATTCCTCTTTCTGAACTTCAGCTACAAAAGCAATTTTGATCTTGCTTTAAGTTTATCTTCCTTTTCAATTCTGACAACTATGTTTCTCCCTTGCTCATGCTCCAATCCACCATTTCACTACTTTTCCCTCTGTTTTCCTAACAGCTATTTGTCTAGTCCTCTAACCACTGCGTTTTGGTTTTTTTAACTGACTTTTCTTTGGCTTCTGTCAGTTCATTAACATTTTTCTAGTCTTTAACTCAAAGTGAATATTCTAGCTGTTGTCTGAAAGTTGTACAATGAGGAATTATCCTTGTGCTTTCATGAATCAATGACTACTCTGTAGGGCTAAAAGCAGTTTTTCTCTTCCCACTGTTTTCACATTTCCTCTCATTCCATTTGTTCTTGCATTCAATTTTTTTTTCCAGCAAACACTACAAGACAGATAATATCTTCCCACACCTTTCACTTTGAGATCTCACAATATTTTTCAAAAAGAATCCTCTTTCCCTTAGATGGGGGGGAGAGGAAGTTACAAATAGGATGGAGTTATCTCACCCCAATATGTCTAGCACAGGCTGCATTTCACTTCAGCATGTTACCTAATATTCTCCTTTTTCAAGAAAAACCCTGTTCATAGTGGTCTGTGTAGAAGGTACTGGTAAAGTTCCAAACTGCTTTTTCCTGTCCCACACAGCTCCTTGGGCTGCTTCCACCACAACACCTGGCTGCTGCTGGGCAAGGGATGCACCTGCTCACAAGGGGGACTCAGAAGTGTAAAGGCCACTTTCCAAATGAATACTGGAAAGAAATCTTTCACTTGGAGTGCTATCATCATCTTCATTTCAGAGAGGTAAAGACTAAGCCTAGACAGATGGAGCAACTTTTCCAATGCCAGGGTTTAGCCCAAAAGCCCTTCCACACATATCTGGATTTGTATGTGCCATGAAGTCCTGGACTTGACAGACAGAATCACAGAGCGACCAACAGACATTTCCTCTTTGACATAGCTAATTCAGCCCTAAACCACCCAGAAAAGAGATGAGTTAAAACATTTATATCATGAAACGCTAATAAACACTTCAGCCAATTCCACAACGAGAATTATGAAAACAGGTAGGACATGATAAAACTGATTAAAAGAAAAAAAAAATAAGGGAAGTAAAAAAAGAGCAAGGCAAATACACAACAGACAATTCATTTAAAACCCCATCCTGCACTTACTTTTGAATTTTCTCCAAATTGACTATATCAAGCTCTATGTAGTTAGTGTTAAATCAATTTAATTACAGAATCACATGGAAAAACAACATTAAAAACCTTTAACTCCTCTTCCCAAGAGTGAAATCAAATTACCACCCAACACACCTTAGTAGTTTTCTTTTTTGTTTAAAAAAAGCCTGGAATTCTCCTAGAAGAAAAAGAAAAACATAAAATAACCCCAAGTTTTGCTTTGAAATGGAAAACAGTTCCATTATATAGAAACGTTTGGCTAGATGAATAGAAAGCTCTGCCCTTTGCACAAAAAGGAGCTGCAAAGAGCATCCTGTTTAACTAAGCTGGTGTCCTAAAGAACAGCCCATGAATACATCCTCTGAGTAATCTGCATATTTAGGATGGGATGTAAGTTACCCCTATTTGAACTTTATGGATCATTTAGTGAATTAGCTTAGAAATTCATTATGTCAGTTTTCTGCTTCCAGCTGAAGAACTCATTAAGTTCCTACTCTCTGCTGTCACATATAGAGTTCACCATATCAACGTACAATTAAATACCTGCTATGCCAGCCTTTGAGCAAGGAGAGGCTTTGGGATCCTTTTTGGTCCTGCTCTCACACTTGTATTTCAATGAGGTTATCCAGTGCTGAATATTGGTGCTAAGAACAAAGTCCAAGCTATGGAATTAAACATACTGATAAGACGGGTGCCAGAATTGCTCATTTCAGCATGGTGACACGGGAATGACAATAGGCATCTCTTTTCTGTTGTTGTAGGGTGTCACAGAAATAAAAACTCCTATTATAGTGGAAGGTACCAGGACACGGTACATGGACAATACCTGAGGACAGTGGGTGGGCCACTGCCATCTCCTGCACCTCCCCTAATGTTTGCTGCCCGCACTGCCCAATACAGTGACCCTTTTCCACCTCTCCCAGCGTCTCCTCAGTGTCATTCCCCTGCTGCCCTCATCCAGTACCCTTTCTCCCCTTTTTAAGGACATTTTCCAATTGGTCTCTCTCTCATGTGAACACGTGGCCCAGTGCACTGCACTGCAAGGCCAGCCAGCCTGCAAATACACTTTATTCCAGCTGGCCCCTGCTCATGCACACAACATGACTGGTGCCGCAGTCATTCCCCCACACTGCCGAGGGGCCTGTGTCCTTTAGCCTGGCACAGCAGAGCTTCAGTGGAACACTGTGATCCAGTGCTTGCCAGGGCAACACATCCCACTTCAGTGCTTCTTCCCATGAGCCTCGGGCAGAGGAGGGGCTCCAGCATTGGCTGGGTACAACAGATCTTAGGGCAAGCACAGGAGTGACACATTTTGATATTTTATTTTGTCTGCAGTATTTTCAATGCCTGGATTCTGACTGGCCCACCATCATTCACAAGCTTTCTGTAGGATGTATAGCCATACACAACAGAGAACAAACTATTTTAATACTTGGAGATGCCACTCCAAGAAATGTCTTTAGCTCTTCTTCCGTGTAACAGGTGTCTTAAGAAAAATACGCCAAAGGAATTAAAACCAAAACTGATGTCATCCTTTCATGAGCAGCTGAATAAAACAATACAGATTAGTATTGTTGTTCATGTGCTGCTGGAAGAATGATTTTAAAAGTTTGTGACTTAAGACAAAACAAAACCCAGTCATTTACTTTGGCCACAGTTTAGAAACGATGCAACAGTCATGACCCTGCTAAACCAAAAGCAGCAAGGCAGTTAAAGCAACATGGATAACACTTTCAATTATATTTACACGTTTCATGTAAGGGTGTCCTCCTTGAATCAAAAGCTGAAATGCTCCTGTGAAACAAGGAATCAAATCTACAGGAAGGTAATGCAGAAGTATTGTTCACAGCTGCAGCAGTTTTGCAGGAAAGTAATTTGGGACATATGGATTGAGAATGCTGAGAGGAAAACCCTGCTCAGGATTTGAAAGAGAAGGTAGCATGAAGAAACATTGCTGGGTCTTGCCCCCAGAATTCAAAGGACAAGGTATAAAAGCGGGAAATCTTTATAAATACACTGGTACGATTAGCGAAAGAGAGAGTGATCGCTTACACCAAGTCTTTCTGAAAGCAGTAGTGGCCCAGTGGCCTGGGCAAAAAGGAAGCTCCCTGATACAACACCCATCAAGCCAGAGCACTCTGCTTGCTGATTATCCATGACTGGTAACCCTTGGGCAGAAACCCTATGAAGACCTGTAGTGATGCTCTCCAGCACTTCTCTGCCAGGATACCTGCACACACCCCACCCTTAGGGTTTGTCTTATGATCCCATGCCCTGCCAGGGAATTATGGGGATGAAACTCTGCCAGAGTGGGGCACTGGAGAAGAGATTAGGCTGTCAAGCACATGGAGCAGGGAGACAGTTAGACAAAACAACAGTGAAATAACAGGGAGGCCAGGTATCTGCCTGACCATCTTTTCAGGCATATGGGACATTTGAATTTTCAAACCAGAGTTCATTCCATTCCTGGCTGCTCAAACATACCCCAGGGTCCACAGCCATGCCTAAACTGAGGCAGGACAAATAGAAAGTCTACAGCAATGAAGAGAGCATAGACACAGCCTCTTCCTTTGAAGCCACTGAAGCCACTTTGAAGCAGGCCACTGAAAAGGATTTTCAGATTTTGCAAAGACAGGAATGCTTGTTTCGAAATACAGAAAGAGTGCAGCATAGGTTACAGCTCCTTCAGAAGAGCATCTGGTAGAGATGCGTAACCCTGTCCTTCAGAGAGCTCAGGGTCAGACTTTTAATTCAATTCTAGATGTTCTCCTCTATCTAAAAATAATGCTTTTTACAGCATGAGAAACCAGGCTGTGCTGCTCAATAGTTTGACATATGAATGTGACATGGGAGAAGGACTGCAGGACAATATAGAACAGGAAACAAAGGACAGCTCTTGGATCCCAGTGGAGCAGCAGGGCACAGCTCAGGCATGCTGAAAGCAATTAGTGCCACGGGAAAGGGGCCAGCCTGCCCCGGCCAGCAGCCATCCCTGCGCTACAGCTACAGGGCATCTGCGCTGCAGCTTGACACGCTGCCAACCATGGGGCACCTCCAAACAGACAATGTCACTTCATATTTTAGGATACTGGATCAGAAAACAAAAAAATACTACCTAGCCCAGCAAATGCCCAGCAACTTCTCACAGTAGTGAGTCATATTTCTGTATCTTGCCTATGAAGTGATCAGATGCTTAACGCCCCTTCAGTTACAGTTCAGTAAGATGTTAAGAAGGTTTTAAGCCTATATTTAAAAATAAGCATGAATCTAGTCTTTTCATGAACATGCTCAATTTTTGTGAGCCAAAACCCACATGACAAAATCATTTGATTAGTGTCTTGCTAAGCCTTAGAGGATATTTCACACCATTCTAAAAGCTGCCCACGACTAGACAATGCTCAGACACCACCTACAAACATGAGAAGGGATTTTACATAGAATACTGTAACAAATTCCCTAGTTTCTATTATGTGTTAATTAGGTAAGCCATTTGAAGACCAGATACAATTTTATTACGTTATGTCTCAATTCTGCTCATCTTCAGCATTTGCACCAGAAGAGATCTTGACTAACATTTTATAGCTCTACACATAACTTCCTCTGAAGTCACTGCCCTCAAAATCACTGTCCTATTTACATTTTTACTGAACAAAATTCAAAAGTAAACAGCGTGTCACTTCCAAAGTACTTAAGTGCTCAGGTGCAAACCACATGTCTGGCATGAACTGTACTGCCTAAGAACAGTTTCAGTGATACGGTATTTCAATAGAGCATAAGAAAGCTGCAGTAGTCATTAGAAAGAAAAATTGGTAAGGAGAGAAAATCTTTACTTCATGCAATTAGAATACTAGGATGTTAACATGACCTTTCTTTTGGCTGGCAATAGCTGTACATAGCTATTAAGTACAGGAAGAGTTTACTGTACATAAACATTATGAAAGCGTGATTAAAAGCAGCTGCATAAAAATTGATTTGAAAAGTACATAAGAATTTATGACTTTTCAAATTTTTTTTACTTGGTCGTTTTAGATATTTTTTCTTTTTTACAAAACTTCTGTGTAATCTTTTGTTCCCTGTTTCTCTAAGGAGTTGTTAAACAAAACTACTACAAGTACAAAAAAAGTGTAACAGGCTGGGTGGGGTAAGAGGAAACCTGTGTGAAGAAGCATTTAAACATTCTTAGCTTTCCTTTGTTACCAAATAAAATGTCTCAACTTGCTAACAAATCAACGCTAGTGTTGATTCAACACAGAAAACTGGCTTTTCAACTGATTCTTAGATTCCCATGACAATGTTGGAAATTCATTTAGCTCAATTTCCATACAGAGTTTCCATTTCTTCTGAGAAGAAATACATTCTGCAGAACTACAGCTAGTTATAGCTTTTTTGCCTTACGTTACATTAGGGTAGCAGTTTTGGAGACAGGCACACAACTGAACGCACCAAAGGTCATGTGACAACAGCCAAGATTTATTGATGGTTGCCCTCCCTTATAGCGGGTTCAAAATCCCCGCACTTGAACAGCTGATTGGTTGAGGTCTCAGCACCACCCAGCTCCCTGGCCAATGACATGCCTGCATTCAGGATTGAATGGGATTGGCTGGGGGCCCCTGTTTGAGTTCGAATCCAACCAATCATCATCATAGCCAGGGACGTGTTTACTTCTACTCTTTAATGAGCCAGGCTAGTCCAGTTGGGTTTGGTTATGGCCAAAGTTATCTGTGCAGCTTCAGACCAGCTGCAGCTGTCACAGCCTTAAAATAAGCAAGTCACACATTTTGATTTTCAAGAAGATTTTTCTTGATTTTATTAGTTAACTTAATAACTGATTCTTATTTTTCTTAATTACTGCACATCACCTTGCAGATTTAGGTTTAATTAGTTTCAAAGCAAACTGAGATAGACACTGGTACTAACCAAAGCCATGAGAAATAACATTTCAGCTGCCTCTTCTTAATACTTACTATACAATGGTTTAATTGATCTCCCTAACAAGTTCTGATTTTTTTTTTTTTT
>VXBN01002767.1:109822-186809 GCA_013397395.1 Sinosuthora webbiana | reverse complement strand
TTTTTTTTTTTTTTTGCCAACTCCTTTATCAGCCTTAAATTCAGGTACAGAAATTCAATAGGGAAACCACCTTTCAGAACCCACACTCAGGTCCTGGCACAGGTGTAATGCATAGCACGGCAAGCATTACCATGTGAGGTGTATTTACTTGAATCAGAACCATCTGTGCTGCTCACAAGCTGTGGAGAGAAATGGAATCAGACTGGTTTAGTTATTTAGGGGCACATGTTCTATCAGTTTGCCAGAAAGGCCCCACTGCAGTTCATTTGATGCTCAAGTAGGAGACATGAACAAACATACTAGAAATACCTGTTTGAAAGGTGCCTTTTGAAAGGTCCCACAAAACACAACTTTTTCTGGAGGAAAATTTGTTTGCTGCAGTCTCAGAAGAGGGATGTTCACTGATTCTTCTACTAGGGAGTGGAAAATGTTACAAATGATAAGCCGAATCCGTGAATTAAAAATATTAATAACAAATTTATTGATACAAATCAAGAATTTTAGAAATAGAAAAACCCCGATAAAACCACAACCAAAGCGCAGTTCCAATCCCGGGAGTCGGTGCTGGGTGAACCGAAGATCCTGCCCCCTGTGGCACAGAATCCTCTGGTTCACAAATTTAGAGTGTGCAGGGCCCCATTTTTATACAGTTTTTGGGCTTGTGCAACCGATTACTTCATTGATTCTTTTGTGTGTATGGTCCTTGTTTCATATTCATCTGGTTTCTTTTCTGGATGTGATTTTGGTGAATAGTTTTTCCGGAGAGACATAAACCTATGTCTGGGTTTGCAGGGACCAGGTATCGAGATGTATGTCCTTGATGAGATTGGGATGATGGGTATGGGGTGGCTGATGCCCGATGATGGCGGTGCTTGGCCCCATCTCCCATGGGTGGCACCCTCCTTTCTTTCAGTGGTGGGTGATTCTCTGTTTCTCAGCAGAGGAATGTCTTCTCGGAACCCTGCATTCCTTAGGCTTAAGAAGATTATACAGTAACATACAAACTAACTCTCAGACTACAGTTATATAGGTTTTATAAAATGTTATAAAAAAAGAAAACACTAATTAATCCTACAATATTTATCACAGAAAAGAATCCAATTCTTTTCACAGATGTTCTCTGGGTGCAGAGTCAGGAACATAGGCCAAACCATGTGGGGACTGCTCAAGGAGTCTCCTTCAGGCCTTTAGTCACCCTTCTGGAGCCCAAAGGATCCCCTTCCTCAGCCCTGTTACCTGGTGGGACTGGCAATCCAGCATTCCCATCACTGCCATTGGGAGTGGTAAGGGTTTTATCACTCAGGGTGTTGCTTCCAAGCGATGTTTTGCAGAAGTGACAACAGAAGAAGGAAATGTTACATCCACCACAGCCTCAGAAGAGTATTTATCTGCCACTTGCAGATAAGTAGCACCTTGTCGGCAGCCTCCCCTTAAACATACTGTCCATTGGATATCTGTTAAGGAGGCAAAGAATGTGTCTCCCTAATAATCACCGCTCTAAAAAACCCATCAGGCGTCTTCAGCTCTGTGCAATGGATCTCTTACTTAAGATACACAGAGCTGCTCCTGAACACTAGCAGCCACCTCCAAAATTCGGCCCCCTGATTTTTCAGAATGTTTTCGAAGAAGCTCTGATGTTCACAAAAACACTAACAAGGACAGGTCAATCCTCTTCCGTGCTAAAATTCACCTGCTGGACTGCTGATCTGTGTCTCCCAAATTAACACTGTTCCGCCGGAATCTTTCATATTTCCTGCAGATCACGTAGTTTATTAAAGATCAGGCATCCCCTTTTATATGAGCAGTAACACCAGCAACAAAGGAAGATACAGACACTTCAGATCACAGCAGGTCGTAAGTATTTTAATTAATTTCAATTACAGAAATTGCTTGAAGCTGAGGCATGCAGACTGTGATAAATATTGGAGGATTAATTTGTGTTTTCTTTTTATTATAACATTTTATAAAACCTATATAACTGTAGTCTGAGAGTTAGTTTGTATGTTACTGTATAATCTTCTTAAGCTTAAGGAATGCAGGGTTCTGAGAAGACATTCCTCTGCTGAGAAACAGAGAATCACCCACCACTGAAAGAAAGGAGGGTGCCACCCATGGGAGATGGGGCCAAGCACCGCCATCATCGGGCATCAGCCACCCCATACCCATCATCCCAATCTCATCAAGGACATACATCTCGATACCTGGTCCCTGCAAACCCAGACATAGGTTTATGTCTCTCCGGAAAAACTATTCACCAAAATCACATCCAGAAAAGAAACCAGATGAATATGAAACAAGGACCATACACACAAAAGAATCAATGAAGTAATCGGTTGCACAAGCCCAAAAACTGTATAAAAATGGGGCCCTGCACACTCCGAATTTGTGAACCAGAACGGGATTCTGTGCCACAGGGGGCAGGTCTGCGGTTCACCCAGCACCGACTCCCGGGATTGGAACTGCGCTTTGGTTGTGGTTTTATCGGGTTTTTCTATTCCTCAAATTCTTGGTTTTTTTGGTTTTATTAATAAATTTGTTATTAATATTTTTAATTCATGGATTCGGCTTATCATTTATAACACAGACTGCTAGTGCAGGTTTTGTCATGAAGAGCCTGTCCCAAAAGGCATTGAAAGTCATGTCCCAAACTTGCAGGTAGCATTGCCATTTTCGTCACATTCAGGTAATGCTGTGCTTTTATTTTGGTTTGACAGAAGAGATTTTTATTGCCCTCTTCTGTTAATAACAGTTTTCTAGCAGCACACAGGTTCAGTGGTGTGAGCTCCTGATTTGTATACCTTTAACACTAGACATAAATTACTTGCACAGATAGTTCTAAAGACACATGGGCTTGGCATGACATCCAGTGGTGAAACAGCCACTATTTCCCCACAGGGCTTTTTGGCCCGTGTAACTGTTACATGAACGTATCAAAAATGAAACCAATCTGAACACTCCATTAGGTTTTACTTTACTCAGTGGAGCCAAAGCAATTAAACAGAATAAATGTTCATCATTATTGTAATAAATATACTGTATAAAATTCGTGTATCAAAGAATGAATCAAAGAATGTATCAAAGAATGTACACTGGAATTAAAAAAGAGAAAAACCTGGATTCTTGCAGACAGCCACAGGGCGTCTCAAAAGAATTCCAAAGTTTTCTTTTTAGCTCGGAGGTGCCACTATAACATTTACAACATAACAGAGAATGGGCCATTAATCAAAGGTGGACCACATCCTCGCCCTCAATCAAGGGACTGTTACCAATCAAGATAAGTAAACTGAACAGATGATTTCAACAGGAACTCCCACAAAAGATTCAGTGACTCTTTTTGGACAACTCTAAACCTTTTCGAGAATGAAGTCATGCTTTTGCAGCAGTTGTGTTTTGCGAACAACTTCATGCTCTCACCTCAGGGCAGAAAAGCTGTATAAAGACTCTGCCCTGAGACCCGGGGAGTGTGGTCATACTTGGAGGCACTGTTGTGCTGCTGTATGATCCACCCAACATTCGATCAGTGTTGTCCTGATTTATCGTGGTACTCTCGAAATCGATTTTCAAAATTGTCAAATAAATCTTTGGATTTTGAATTGGCTTGTGATCATTTATAACATTATCAATGGAAAAAAAAAATTCTCAGTCCCATTTCCAACAGTCCGTAGCCTGTTGATTTTCAAAACAAACAGAATGAACATCTGGAATTCTTACAGTGACTTTTAAAATAAATAAACAGTCAGTGCTCCTTGAAATGAAAAATCTGAGTGGAAATACAGTTTGGGGTAAGGAGAACAAAGCAAGAAATCTGCATCAAAAGAGAGTAAGAAAGAAACCCACAGACTCTTGCAAACATAGCCCCTTGTCTGACAATTTAGAGAGGTGTACTAGCACATTTATCTTCATTCTTCTCCCTAGAGATTTTGTTCAGAGGTCTTTCCCTTTCAGGCATTCTTCCAGAAGATCACTGCTGTTTCTGAAGCGACTGAAACCCCACCTCCCCTGTCCTATCTGCCCCAAACCATACTTTCCCAGGTAGAATATATGCATTGAACTTAGGTTTTCTGCCTCCTTGGCACTTACAGATGCAAAAAGCAAACTTTTCATTTTCATGAAAACTGCATCAGTTTTTCCCACAGTATTTTATGAAAAGTGAAAGCTGGCACTTTCCCCATGAACATATGGATCTCACTGATAAGGCTATCTCAAGCACGTAGTCTGTGCTATGGTGTGCAGTCTGTGCCACCTCAGGTGCATCCCACCCATGTTTGGCAGGCTCCAAGAACTTTTCCACTAAAAACAGCAACTTTGATACGTAGTAATGTACACAACCCTTGGTGTGACTCTACAATTAGTAGTTAGCATATGCAACAAACTGACTGCTCTCTGAAGTGCTTTCAATCCCTACAAAAAAGACACTGAAGAGCAGGGATCCACTACACCAGGTTAAACTAAACAGCTGCAGATGCTTTTCCCCACCATTAAAAAGAATTTTAAAATCTTTTCAAGTGCTTTTCAGCACATCATCATAGCCCTCAAATCATTCTACACATGATAGAAAAAACATTTCCATAATTACTAATGGGCCCTAGATAACTGACAGAATAAAACATGCATACCTGAAGCCTTCAAGGCTTCTTTCCTTCAGAGCTGTACTGGACTGTGGGAGAGTGTCTACCTCTGGAGGCAGCCCTGAAGTGCCTCCTGGAACCAGGCACCAAGCTCCTCCTGTGGGGACAACCAAGCCCTTCATTCAACATGGACACCAGAGGGGCTGCAGCCTCTCTCTCGCTCGCTCTCAACACTTGGAGGTTGCTCAGAGCACAGGGAGTGAGCATTTGTCACAACCCTGGTGTTGGGGGCTCTCAGCTGAGAAGGGGTGAGACCTCCAGTAGCCACAAGGCACACAAGGACCATTTCTGTATTTTGGCTCAAATGCCTTAGGCACACACAATTGCAGACTAAACGGCCTCAGCTGTCAAAGCAAAATAAGGTGACACGCATTGGCGCTAAACATTGAAACCCAGGAAATCACTTTTGGACTGGAGCTGCTACAGCTAACTAGGAAGAGAAACTGCAGGAATGTTAGGAAAATTATTCCACAAACGCCAGAGGTTTATGTCCAGAAAGGAGACAGAGGAGTCCTTTTACTTTATTGGAATAAAGGGAGAGGCCATGGGGCATTTTCCCTGGGGTGTCTCCAGTTTTGGAGGACACAGCCTCCTATTTTATCCTAATTTCCCGGTCCCATTTCCCTCTCTCTTTCCCCATTGGCTGAGGAACTTGAGAAGTACAGACTGCCCAGAGTGCCTAATACCTAAAATTCCCCTTTAATGTATAACCCCCCTTTTTATTTTTAATTCTTATGGAATTTATGGGTTTTCCTATTGTTTCTTTCATCTTTCAATATCCAGTTTCATTTATTAGCAAACCTACAGTTTGTTTGTAAAGGCCAATATCTTCTTTTCCATTCATCAATCAGTGGAATCCTTCCCATTGTTCTTTTATCTCTCAGTGCTAGTTTTATCTACCAGCAGATCCACTGCTTGTTTGTAAAGACAAGCCACTGTAGGTACATTAGGTCCAGCCCCCCCTGTTGTTTGTGGATGTTCATCCTCCCACAGCTGCCGAGCTTTCTGCAAAATCACTCACTTCTCTGATGACCCAAACAAAATCCCCAAAAGAAAATCTCAGTCTTTCCATGCATAATCCACATTTCCCAAATATTCCTCTATATCCCCACCCCTACGGGATCATCCAAATATGGGGGTAATTCTTTTTTCATCGCCTTTACATCCTGGGTAGTAAGTGGTACAATTACAAACCCAAACCCTCCCCCCTGACCCCCTAAAGGAACTTGGTGGAGTGGCATCTGGTTTTCCCCTGTCTCTGGGGTCTGGGGGGCTTCTGATGTCCTAAATTGAGGCCCTCTTCTAGTTTTATGTGGTGATATGATACGCTGCTCCCCTCCCCCTACACCATTATTATTCTCAGGTGGGGCCATAGGAACAATATTTTCCTGATCCCTTTGCTCCAGAAGTTGAGGATACAGGGGACCTGCAGCTGGTCCTGGTTCAGCTGGCAACACTGGAGGGAGGACAAGACAGGGGAAGGTGCTGTAGAACATCCCAATACTCACCGGTTTCCTCTCCCTGCCCTTCTCCTT
Organism: Sinosuthora webbiana; assembly: GCA_013397395.1. Taxonomy (NCBI): domain Eukaryota; kingdom Metazoa; phylum Chordata; class Aves; order Passeriformes; family Sylviidae; genus Sinosuthora; species Sinosuthora webbiana. The sequence goes on along the minus strand of VXBN01002767.1, from coordinate 180,646 downwards.
AACACATAGATTTCTCTTATTGCTTGTCTAAACCACATTAATCCACATTCCTTTTACATCCATCCTTTCCAATTCTCTTTTAAATACTTCAACAAAATTCGACACAGATGAGTCCTATCTGTTCCAAAGGTGGCCATATAAGCCCCTTTGGCAACTTATACTCTGGCCACACAAAATAACAGTATTTTACCATCATCTCCATAGTTACCTCTGGGTGAATGCATAATCTGTCCCAAGACCTCAGCATTCTCCCCAAGGGACTCTCCGGGGGTATTAAGGGATCATCATCCCTTTTGCCAGGGCCCCCTCCCGGCTTTACCTTTGCAGCCCTCCATGGGTTCTCTGTTTTACCTGTGCTACCCTCCATGGGTGCCCTGTTTTACCTGTGCTACCCTCCATGGGTGCCCTCCCAGGTTTAGCTGTGCTACCCTCCATGGGTGCCCTCCCAGGTTTGCTCCCTGAAGATCCCATTTTACTCACCTGTGAGATTTTCAATGGTCCTTCCCTGTGGACTCTTCACGGACACCCCTGGTCCACCACTCGTCTAATAGCTTCTTTTCCATTCCTCAGTCAGTGGAGTCCTTCCCATTATTTCTTTTATCTCTCAGTGCTAGTTTTATCTACCAGCAGATCCACTGCTTGTTTGTAAAGACAAGCCTGTCATTCCTCTCAGGAAGGAAACAAGCAGCTTTTGCTCCAGAAAGCAAAGGCTTCTGAAGGACAGAACTGGTTCAACCTCACTGTGTGCAACTCTGAGACATGTCTGTGTGCAGAAAACACTGCTGTGCCTCCTGTAGGCAGCACTACCCAGGTTCCTCTAACTGCAGTCTGAAAAAAATCTGTATTTACTGACTACAGCAAAAGCTGAGGTCCTTGCAGCTTCACATACATGACTATTTTTACCTCTCCATCAGTAACACCAGGATACACTCCTCAAGAAAATCATAAATTGCCTTACATGCTCTAGAAAGCCCAAAACTAGAGATCTAAATAATTTTATAGTTTGCTCTGCTAACTGATCAGTCACTTCATTTACCATGGTTCCATTTACAATGGCATTATAGTGACTCTGCATAAATAACTTTGGGAGATCATATATTCTCCTGTACGTCATATTTTTTTCCAACATTGTGCATGTCAAATGGAATAGCTCCATGAATTCAGTCTTTAGGATTAAAATAACCCCAAGAAACAAAAAATCCAAATGTAGGTTAGCATTTGCATAACAGCACAACCTCGGGCCACAAGTCACAAGTCTGTTAACCAGCAGGGTCAACTTCTGACTCCTGGCATGACACACCATGTTTGGTAACTGATCTGTCCCCACCAGCTGCCTTTGGATCTACTCCCATTACACAGCTGCCTGCTTTATGTCATTCTGGATGTCTACACACTCCTGCAGAATTTCTTCCTGGCAGAATAACCAAACTCCAGGAAAGGATCTGGAATCTCTAATTTGTTGATTTGCTCATAGGAGTACAACTCCAGGCACAGACACACACTGTGCAGGGGACACTGCATTTTTAAGTACTGACTTCCACTACCACTTGCAGAGTGCTCCTGTGCCAGACTCAGAAGCGCCTTTCTTCCTGCTTTGATCAGGTGCAGATGCAGGGAAATGGAGCACTCCTGATGACAAAGTAGCATTACATATTCCCAACTTTTCATGATGGGCTTTGAGTCATTCACATTTCAAAATCAGACTTCACTTGTTGCAGACTTCTGAGGACTTAACTTTACATGCTGCAGCTTTTAAATGCCCAGCATGAACTAAGACAGGATTAAAGGTGCAGCACCAAGACCAAAACTCCATCCTTATGTTGTTTTCTCTTGAATTGCATGACTAGGGCTAAACTGAATTTAGCATGTCCCATCCTTGGCTAACTGAATGAGAGGCTCTAAGCTAAAAATTAGATAGGCTTTTCCACACTTCAAAACAGCTGTCTTGGTTTGGGAAGACAGGTATTTGCCAGATAAAAGCTGGAGTTTGCTTTGGAATGGGGAGTGTAAGCCACGCATTTTCTTCTTTTTTTTAATTATAAATTTACAATCAGAGGCTCTTAGGCAAAGATTTTTGGGAATAGGAAATAGCAGTTCTTTATTAGTATGTATTACAAAGCAACTAGACAAAAACAAACAAACAAACAAACAAACACAAACTCAACCAACTACAGCATTAATAACCAAAGACAACAGTACCAAGAACCTTGAGGGGTTTTGCTTCACAAAACCCAGGGCAGTTCGGTTTTAGTGTCCCTGCAAGATCCGCAGGGCACCAAGCTGGAATGGTGGAAAGTCCCGGGCTGGTAGCTGAGATGGCAGGGTGTCCAGCAGGCAGAGGCAGAAATGTCTCAGCAGGCAGGGGGGTGCAGGGTCACACTGTAGCAAGAGAAGCAGCGCCGAAGAAGCCGAAGGCGAGGCAGGGCTGGCCCGGCTCCCGCGGATGACTGAGAAGGCTCCAGATTCAGGCCAAACCGATGGTAGTAGATATCCCAGGACTGGATCCCTTCAGCCACACCGAAAAAACTCCTCCAGCGAAACCACAGCCCAGCAGCTCTCCCTCTCTCCGAACGCCGAAGAAAAAAAAAAAGAAGAACCTCCCCCCGCCCCCCTCAAGCTCTGTCCCCTTTGTTTCGGTTAAGTATCCTTAAGTATCTAATACTTGGTCTCCTTGGTAACTTATGGGTGAAAAAATTCTTTAGAGAAAAGAAGGAACAAACCTAACCCCCAACAACAGCGAATCTAATTAAATTCAAATTTCATACAGATACATTACAGCATATTTTATGTATATAGAGTAAAAAGATTTAAAAGATAACAGAATTACCTAAGAGCTTTTTTTTACCAAATAGTTGTTATATTAAGACAATTCACATGCATACAAGATACTTCAAATAATTATTTTTAACAAAGCATTGTATGTAGCTCACAATGTAGGTTCATCCTTGGGAAAAACATGTTTTAGGAAATACTGATGTGGCACTATTTTTCTTAGGTTGTCTGTTGAGCAGATACATCCCACCCTTAAAAGGCTGTGACTGAGCACAGTTCCAAGGAGAGCAGGAAAATGTTACATCTCCGAGATGAATGGTTGTAGCAAACTGCTATAATAGGCTAATGCTCAGTGACAGTCTCTGCACCTACCCTCAAAAATAACAGCAGACTACACCAGCAATGACACTGTGAGGAGACACTTGAGCAGTGTCTGGCACAAGGTAGAGCCCAGGTCCATGCTCAAGGCCCCTGGATCACCCGTGTTTCTGATATGGGCCACAGTGTGCACAGGGCATGGTCACTGACCCCTGTGCACACACCAGCCCCAGACACACAGCCAGGTCAGCCACTCCTTCCCATCTTCTCACACAGCCAAAGCCCATTCTCCACTCCATCAGGGCTCCTCAAGGCTTCTCCTCAATCCACCCTTCCCTCAGCAAAGTTACTCACTGTGACAAGGACCATGACTTCTTGTCATTTTGAAACCTTCATATTCTGAACTCATCAGGAGCTCTGCCTCAGGGCCAAACTTCTGCCACTGAGCCTCAGCAACACACCTGGTCACTCCAGCTGGGGTATAGGTCTGGCCACCCCCCACATCCCCTACCCTTTGTGCCCCAGCTGGATGAGGTTTGCTATTTCACTCCATCAGGATCATGATCACTTCCAGCTGACAGCCCAGCCCCAGAACAAGGTGCACTTGACCTGCTTTCGCTCCTCTCGCTGAAACACACAAGCTGAAAGTTATGTATTACCTACCATCTGAGCACTGAAGTTGTTAAATTTTGAAGTTTATGTGAAGACAGAGTAGACACTTATGTGAGCAATACAAAATGTCAGTCAGTTACAGTGACCATATGGAAATGAGAGAAAAAAAAAAAAAAAAAAAGCCTCCGAGTTCTTTGATTCTCAACTGAACTTTGTTAAATGTTTTCCCTGCACATACAAATTCCTTGATTCACATCCAAACATAGATAGGAACAATATCTCTTATTAAAAGAAAAAAAGGAGCAAGTGAAAGTAAACGGAGTAAGCCAGCGCAGAGGCGAGGAGGTCAGCAATAGCAGAGCTGCTGGGCTCGGCGTCCGCCGGGCGGTCCTCGCTGCCGAGGGCGCGGGACAGGGGCCGCGCTGTGAGCACCTCGCTCCTGAGGGGGAAGCACGGCCCATCAAGGCGAGCCGGTGCCACGGCGGGGCTCCTCCGCAGCCCCAGGGCGGCCCTCCTGCCCCCTGCGCCCCGATGAGCCCCCCTCACCGCCAGCGGGCCGTCAGTGCGGGGCAGGGGCGGCACAGACCCACCCGGGGCCGCCGGCCCGGGCCCGCTCCCTCCCGCCGCCCTCAGCGCTGCCGCTTCCCGCCCCCGGGGCACCCACAGCCTCGCCTCAGGCCCCGCTCCCGGCCCGGGGAAAACACACACACACATCCGTCCTGTTTTCCAACATTTTATTAGCAAATCACAGTAACAAACATCTCTGCTATTTTTAACAGTCAGTACTATTTCCAGGCACCAAAGGAAAAAAAAAAAATCAGTGTTTCTCTTAGTAAAAATATATGTAGATTAAAAAACATCACAATTAAAATAAGAATAAAAATAGCCAGACAGCCATACTTTAATAAAAATACTGGTGGGATTTTGTGGGGTTTATAATTGTGCCTTTTTTTTTTTTTTCCTCAGACTGACTTCATTTCTCTCCAGGCTCCCTAAACAGAAAAAATACATGGCAAATATTTTTTTTTTCTCCCAGCAAAGCAGATTTTGTAACACAAATTCTTTTAATGTTCCTTATGTTCCTTTTCCTTCTGTGCCTTTTCTTTTTTTTTTTTTTTTTTTTTGGCCCCTGACTGAAAGGAAGCTGTAGGTGTTGGTTCGAAACGCAGCGATGGTGAACATCAGAGCAAGCCCCGCACAGAGCAGGTGTCCTGCCAGCACTGGAGCAGCACAATTGCACTGGGCTGAGCTTCACCTCAGGGAACACACAGGGCGACCAACACAGAGAACACCACAGCTGCAAAGACACTCTAAAGCTTCCTAATGCATTCCCAACACTAGTCCTGAGAACAAGACTCACAGCATGCTCCTAGCTGGAAAAGTCAGGGAATGGTTTGGCTGGACACGAGTGCTGCGTGTTGTGGTTTCTGTGCAATGAGGTTGCTTGGGAGCCATGTATAGTGAGTGAGTGCCAGAGAGAAAGGCCTGTCCTTAGCTCACCTGGGCACAAAGATGACTGAAGACTGAACAGCGAGCTGTCTGTAATGTCTTTGTTATAACACCACCTTACATCTTTATATAAAGGTAGAATTAATATGCCAGAGCTTCACACAGCCTTGTACTCCTGTCTGCCTTTCTGTTGTGTCCCATCTTTCTCAATAGTTGCTAGGACTTTACATGAGAATGACCCCATCTCCATGAGAGGACAAACCTGATCCAACAACCTAACACCTATTTTAACCAGGGCTTAATTTTCAGAAGTGTACTTTACATACACATCCCACAATCTCAAATTTGAAAACCAAACGTGTTTTTAAAGTCCAGAAATTCAGAAAAATACCATTGACTTGGAGTCTGGTTTTCCACATCCTTGGGAAAGCAGGAAGCAAAATGTGGTAGGTAAGCTGGGCAGCTTTTTATCCAAATATATATATATTTTAGTGTTCTGTTTATGAAAAGATTCCCTCCAGACACTGCCATGGTTTAACCCTGGTTGGCCACCAGGCCCCACACAGCCCCTTGCTCACCTTCCCCTGGCCCTGGTGGGGAGGAGAATTGGAAAGCAGACCTCGAGGGTTACTTTGAGATAAGAACAGTTTTGTAATTGAACTGAAGCAAAATATAATAATAATAATTAATAATAATGGAAAGGGAAACAGAGGAATAAAACCCAGGAAAGGCAAGTGATGCACAACACAATTGCTCACCACCCAGAGACCAATGCCCAGCCCACCCCTGAGCAGTGACCTGTGGCTCCCAGCCAACTCACCCCAGTTTACATACTGAGCATGACATTCCATCGGCTGGAATATCCCTTTGGCCATTTGGGGTCAGTTGTCCTTGGCTAGGGTCCCTCCCAGCTTTTTGTGCACCTCCTCACCAGCAGAGCATGGGAAACTGAGAAGTCCTGACTAATGGTAACCACTACTTTGCAACAACTAAAACATCAGCATATTATCAACAACATTATTCTCATACTGAATCTAAAACAAAGCACTGTACCAGCTACTATTCCAGCTTAAATTAGGATACACTGAAACATCATGTTTCCCTATTACTGCTCCCTCTTGATACACACATTACTGCAACACTTTTTGAGAATTCTGTCTCAAGAATTACACAGAAAGTTCAGAAATACACCTTTTAATTGAATATGACGAGAAGCCCATGCCCTGCACCTTATCCCTTAACCAGGACACATCACAGGCTATGGCAGCCCAAGATACGAAATAAAAAGAAATTAAATAAGTAGTATAAAAATGCAGTGCCATATTTGCAGAAGCATTCACTCTCCAGCTTCCACAATTCATATATTCACATTCTCTTTCCTTTCCTCCAACTTTCCCAGTCCAGGATCACCTCCTCGTCCCTCTCATACTCATTTCTCTCCACTCCTTTTTTCCCCCGCCCCCCTCCTTCATTTTATGTTTCTTCCATCAAATCCTACGTTCTGCCTCTTTCCTCCCAAGCTTCTCATACATTTCCTTCCTTTCACAGAAGTAATTTCTTATCAATTGCATTTTAGTCTATAACTAAGCAAGGATACAAAGTTACAAATAAAAGTAGCATATTTCTATTTCTTTCTTAGAAACTGGAAGCCATTAAGCTGACACTAGTTTTCAACGCCTTCTACTCTAAAACCTCAGCCTACAGGTAACAAGTGTAAAGCCAAAGAAAATCAGCTTCCTCATCCATCTATAGTTGTTTCTAATAGACTTGCTTTTTAACTTTTAATCCATTAAATGGCAAAATAAATAAGAACTTCTAACAGCAAATACATTCAATAAAAAAATACCCTAGTCAATGCACATTTTTTGGTACCAATTGAACAGTGCTGGCTTAGAAACTAATATAGGTAAAATGATGCAACTTCCCTGCGCAAACATGTTACATCAATATCAAAGTGCTTATTTCCTCAATTTTGGGTACAACTCCCTGAATAAAAAACAGATGTCTGCAGTCTGGGTTACATGCAAACAGCACCTATACAAATAGGCGTTAACAAGTCTCCAATTTGCTGGCAATAAGTAATATTGACAACAATAACAAAGTCTAAACAAGACTATTTCTTCACATGCCTTAGGTTTCTAAATGCCCTCTTTTTTTTTTCTTTTTTTTTTTTTTTTTTGGTGAGGCATCCTGTCATCATTCTGTGAAAGTTTTGTATTTTTTTCGCTTTGTCATCCAAAAATTGCCTTGGCCTACCTCAGTGCTACAGTCAGTTGTACTCATACTGACAATACTAATCCTCGCTCACCCAGAGGTGTGAGGACAGAGAGTGTCAGAGCCAATGGCCAGAGCACAGTTCTTGTTGCATTTCAGAACTATTTACTGCCAGGTTCACAAAATCAAGGTTATTCTATGTAATGGCATTGTGATTTTTTCTTCAGTGACAGCAATAACAGAGTACTGCACACAGCTAACAAAACCTGTCAGATATCTGCCATCAAATATTTATGCTATTAACAAATATAAAAATTGCATTTACAAAAATCTTTAAGACTCACTAGCAATTTCCCTGACTGAAATAATAATGCACAGAGTCTTAATCACTGTGCGGAAAGTGAATTATTCTGCAGTAAAAGATTATCAGTAGAAACCCTACACCCTGAGTGCAGTCAACATCAGAAATAGACTGAAGTATCACTGAACAAATAAAAGCACTCCACCAACTGGTGCTTGTGCTGTAGCATTTCCATGGGAATCTTGATTCCCAATTTCTAAAATGCTCAGTAGGTATTTAAGACCATCATCCAGTTGTTGGTGTAGTTTGAGAAGCAAGAAGCATCATACCAAGGACTCAGACAAGAAGTCAAATTCTGCTGCCAGGGCTGCTTGCTTCAGCAAGGATGAAAGGTTCCTGTCTCCTGCCCATGGAATTCTCATCCCATTATGATATGCTGCTTCTCCTCTGAAGAGGGGTTTTTCTTTGTGAAAGATCCTCACTGTCACTTTCACAGTTTCTCTGAAATAGAAAGGCCACAAAGTCTCTGTTGTGCAAATGAGATACCATGCTCTTCAACATACTGTTCCAATATTATCAGTATAATCTACTGAGAAGAGCAGAGCTAACGGAGCCCTCACAGTTTCACTCCAGAAGGTCACAGGCAGTGCCGGGGTCCCCCACCCTCCATCACAGAGCTGAGCACAAGAGCATTGAGCTCCCCTGCGACTGCTCGGATCTCAGTCACACCCAGTGGTCACTGCCTGCCACCCAGACATCACCTGCAGGCTCCTTGCTGCTCCTTTACACAATAAATGTGCTTAGGAAGTCTACCAAGCCACTGGGTCTCCCTGCACAAGATTCCTGTCACAGTAACAGAACATACAGCAGTATTAAAGACACAAATGATGCCATGGTCCCATCTGGTTTCCCACTCCAAGCCACTGCTGTCCTGCTGAGCTGTGCATCCATGTAAGGACAGCAAAAATGACTGCACAGTAAGACTGATTCTTCTCTTCTTCCCATGTGACGAATGTACCTACCGAACTCTCATCTTGTGTCCAGACCTTCTTCACCAGCGAGCGGGATAAGTGGTTGCACAGTGAAACAATACGGTACGAAAGCTGTGCAGAGAGGGAGGAAAACCAATTTGACCACACAGAGTCACTGCAGACATATCCAAACACATTTCATTAATTTACTGCTTATTAAAAATTTACATTCAATCTCTATCTTGCCCTCTGATCCCACCAGGCTTGGGAAGCCACATGTGAGAAGGATTAAAGGCTCACTGTCATACCTTCCATCGCCTTCTAGCGTATTGCCTTTTGAAATTTTCCATGTTAACAACAGATGATTTCCGAACCAAAGCCTGTTGCTTGTCCATGGGCTGGAAGATAAAAGAGCAATTTTATTGTTCAGGTCCCTTTGGTGCATAAAGTATGCAAGATACCTCATGTGGAGCTGGCTGAAAGAAAGCTGGGGAAGCTGCAGATTCATTGAGGCAAAAGCAGAAGAAAAATAATTAAATCTACCCCACTCTGGGCCTAGACAGGACCCTTTTGATCACAAATAAAATCCTAAAACTAGCGAGTGCTAAAGCTACGCTTTCACTTGGTAAAGTTACTAAGGTACTTCTTGTGCACACCTGCCACCATCTCCCTTTTCTCTGGATGACATCACTGTAATAAAATGGGAAAAATGTAGCTGTCATGTAGTATTAGTGACAAGGATACATGCAATCTGAAAAAACTCCAGCTTTGTCCTTTAACCATAGCCAGAGTATCAGAGCACAAGGTTGACACCCTGGCAATAAAATAATTGCAACATCTGACTATGGAAAAATAGGAACAACAACAAGAAAAAAAAATAGATCAGAATTCAGACATGTGCCTAGCATTTTGGATGTCAGCCTGGTGTTAAGGAACAGATGTTCCACAAATCCTGACACAGTCCTGCTGAAAATGAAGCACATTTCAATTCCAAAAGCACATCAAAATTTGCATAAACCATAAAACCAAACCTGACAGATTGAGAGAAAAAATGATTCAAAACCAGATCAGGCAAGAGTGAAAAGAGGAACGCCAGGAATCAGCCCTTCAAAGAGTATGGAGTGACAACCATTCCAGCTGTTCTGATCTGCATATGTAGGAGGTGGATAACACAGAAATACTTGTACTGAACTGGACTGGAATGCAACTAGACCATGCACCTGAAACAGCAAGAGTACCAAAGGAAAATGGAAAACATATCAGTGAGGATTTAAACATCTTTTTCAGCAAAATAATTTAAAATGTTTGAGACAACAAATTCACTTTTCTCATCAAATGCTGTAGGTTTAGCATTTTTGCAGGTATCTCAGCAGCACTTTGAGGAGCCCAGCTATCAGGTGGACCTTCTTCCCATTTAGATGTACACACTATTTGCATTCAACAGAACTGGGAGAGTTAAGCATTAAATATAATTTCCTCATGCTGAAAACAGTCAGCATGGTGCAACAGGAAAGCAGAAATCAATTTGAAGTGGAAAAAATGTCACTGGCTAAATGTCAGCTGTACAATCATTATGAAAAATTTCCCAGTGCCCTTTCAGCAGCAGAACCATCACCGACTCTAAATAACTCACTTTACTGCAGACTGCTAATAACCACCTCTCCATGTTAAGTACCCTGCAACCCAGTGACCTTGCCATTCTCTCAATCATCAGATCTCCTCTCGAAGGCAGTGTATGACTAGCCTCAAGGACCAAGTCACAACGACATTACCCTCACCCAAACATGCTCAGGAACAAGGTGGCCTCATTTAATGCTCCTTCTCATCGTGCCAGCGCATTTGTTCATATAGAAAATCAATATGAACAAAGAATATGAGATGACGGCTGAGAGGAGTCTCAAGACTCTTTCCTGAGAGTGCTTTCTGCAAATTCTAACTCTCACCAGGCTTTAAGTTACATTTTAGGAATTAAAGCTTTCTCCCCCTGACAATAAAATCCTCTGTTCCAGTTCCCCTGGACAGTTTTTAGTGGGTCTTCCAGCTCAAAGGAACCTGCAGAAGCATTCTGAAACAATAAAAAATGGACACGTGCAAAATTCTCAATACTGTTTGTCACAGTAGAGCCCAGTTCTCCCCAGCCATCAACACCAGCTTACTAGGGTCACATGCTGGCTATCTACACTGCTTTGAAGCTTTTGAAAATTTCACATATTTGGGCACATACGTGGCCAAGAACAATGCCACAGAAAGCACATCCAGTTTCCATCATCCTTCAAGCACAATGATGGGAACAACAATATCCCAAGCGAACAACAGTTCTCACAACTCTGAATTTGCATCAACCCCTGCACATCTTTGTGAGGACATGGCGTTAATGGGTTCACTGTACTCTGCACAAACTGAATGAGAGCATGCTTTTATCTTTTTTATCTCAAAGTAGGAAACATTATTCTTAATCATGTTAGGAACAACAGTTCAGTTTATTTAGGTCATTAACTTCTCTGCAGAAGGAAGAGGAAGGAGGGGCAGAGAAAGATATGTGCTAATATATATATGCAAAGATTCACTCTAGCTGGACTTGAGCTATTATCTCACTGATTCTTGTAGATGCAAACAGCCACCTTGCAGCAAATGCCCACAGAAACTGGCATCTTTTTCAGTCACTAACCATCAGGGAACAACTGCATCCTGCATAAATAATTATTTATTGTGTTCAAAAACAAGATTGCTACATCTGTGCATATTAATACAGTATAACCAAATGACTTCTTTGAAATACATGACAGCAGGGAGTGATTCAACATTGGGTCAACTTTTCTTTTACTTTTTAAAACCTAAGAAAAAAAATCTTTATAACAAGAACACTAGTCTCAAATGCCACACCATAGATTAAGCTAGTTGTAGCTTTGTAATCTTCACTGTAGAAAACAAACCAGAGGGCTTTGTTATCATTTACTCACAAATTGACATTTGCACTGCAAATTACACAGTAATTTGATCATTACAAATTCCCAATGGTGTCTTTTGAATAGGATTGCTTTGGTATAGGACAGGAAACTCAGCTGTTGATTAATCCTTTCGTTTAAAATTCATCTTACCTTTGATGGTAAAAGAGTTCACCCTGCACAACTGGCCTAAACTTTAATCATAATATTCCTCATTGGCAGCCATTTCACAGAGAATTTCCACAGTACTAGCTAAATGTTAAATTACTACACCATTTGCTTTATTTTACAGGACAGATTTAACCCTCGTAAATATTTGTCTCATAAGGTGTATAGAACTGCCTGCAGCAGGGCTACCCAACTCTTTCCTTCAGCTAACCAAAATGCTATCAGAGGATTTTTCTTACTTTCCAGGCACCCAGACTCTAGTAAGTATAGACTGACTTATTCTTTATTCCACATTAATTACCTAGTAATCTCTAGGAGCTGTAATACATGATGCAGAGCAAAATATAGGCAATCCTAAAGGCTTTGGCATTAGATGTGTCCATACCACTGTGATAATCCTGTTCCTGCAAGTTCAGACACTGAACACAGAAAAAAAAAAAAAAATAACCCAAACAACTTCAACACTACAAACCACTGGGAGATTATGGCTTTGGTCAGCAGCTTGTGCAAACATCAGAACTTCTACTTTAATTCTAGGTCATGTTTTTCTGTAGAATCTATGCACTGGAATCTTTTTAAACTGATGTACATTGAAACAAGCAACAAACCCTGCACTTAGCCTGATCTCTGTGTTACTGATGGGGTTCTGTCACATCAAGATTCAACCCTTCAAGGAATTCTTCACAGCAAGATCTATTTAACAGCTCCATTAGTGATTCATTAATATCTTTGTTGAAAACAGAGTCAAAGTTTCCATTCACACAAGCTTCTTTTCCCAGTTGAAAACCGCTCATTAAATCCTGTATCCACTTGAGTTCCGCAGAAAGTTCCTGTCTGAGGGATTCATACTGGCTCTGCAGCTCAGTGTATTTCCCACACACGCCTGTGAGACTGGTGCCAACAGCCTTGATATCATTGTGCAAATGCCTTTTCAGGGACTCCATTTTACGGTATTCATACTTCAGCTGGGACAGCTTGTGCCTCACACTTTCACCCTCTTCTTTATACCAAGCTTCTTTCTCATTATAAATGGAAAGCAGAGCATCCATGTCCTCCTGCAAGGAATTGTGGGATGCAGCCAAGGTGCTGAAACCCTGCTCCACAAGGGAAATGTCCTCTACAACACGGGCAAAGCGCTCAAAGTTGATGTAGGTGTTGTTGGGGGGCATGCTTGAATGGCACTTGATGGTGTACTCCCTCAGGCGTTTTGTCTTCAGCTGCGTGTTCTCCACCTTCTTGTTTTCCTGGACTTTGCTTTCATCTTTCAGCTGGTGAGTCATCAGACAGAGGAACCAATATTACTGAATGTTTACCAGACTGCAGCAGTTCAGAAGCTCTACACAAAGCATGCAGCCTGGGCCTCCACAATGCTGGGACATTCTTTGCTCACAAAGATACTCCTTCATGCATTTGATTAAAAGAATCAAACACCAAACACCCAAGCCCAGAACTGAATGTGACGATTGATGTGCATTCATTCCAATGTGATAAGTGCAAACAACACTGCTGCAACTTATTTTCATGCTAATTTTTAGCAATTAACAGTGTTAAAGCTATCAATATTTGTATGAGGAAAACCAACAACCCTAAAACCACTCCAATTAATGCTTTGTGCAATGCAAAGCAAAAACTGAATTTCAAAAATCTTCATTAGTCATGCTGAGACTAGCTAAATGTATTTTCAAAAAGAGACTTATCCACATAAGCAAGCAACGTTTATTATGAGAAAATACATACAGACACACAAATGTAAGCAAACCAGAACACGGGGTACAGCAGTTCTCTCTTCAGAGAAATTGTATTTTCCATACTGATTGCAGTCAACTCTCAATTCAAGAAAGCACTAAAGCCAACACACAGTATATGCCCATGCAAACAGAGAAGGATGGAAAAATGCAGAGCTCAGTCCAAGATGGGATACTGTAATGTGCAATAAACACAGAGCTTTGTTATTCTCTTTTTGAAAGTTATGATAATAAAGGAAGTCATTTGCAGAAATCCAAGGATTTGGTGAGACTCAACCAATTTCCTCCCAGTACATCTCTTTGAGTCAGCCAGCATCACAAAGTACTTAGGGGGCAATTTTCCATTTAACGCACCAATAAGAGCGAGAACACGATCTCTGCCTTGCTCATGGAAAAAACTAAGATCTTTTTCTTTATTCAGTCTTACCGTTATCCATGGATGAGACAGAGCTTCCTGAATTGTAAGGCGCTTCCTAAAAAACAACACAACCCCCAAAGATGTGAATGAGAAATACTTGGTGCACAAGTCCATTGACCCACACTCCTCCCAGGCTTCCTATGAAGCATTTATCAGGATAATTCCAGGACAAACCCTCAAATTTCAGGGTTATGTTTCTCCCTGAGGCACACCACTTGCATGTAGTTTAGTTACTGTTCTAAACTTCAGTAGGTAACTGTCCTTACTCCACACAACTTTCATTCCTATTTCATCAAAATCTACCTCTACTTTTGTGCACCGTTCCATAAAAAGCAATACATGATTCCTTTGTTTTGTTCATCCGACATGCTTAGAAAATACCTTCTTGCTATACACCTTTGATATGACTGTGTCTAAATCAACAGTAGTTATACCAAAGCTGTCCTTCAGAACACAGTATTACAGCACTGCAGAAGCTGTTGTTTCCTGAAAGCAACATTTCTGAGAGGAATACTGCAAAGTGGATCAAACCTAACTTCCTTCTGCGTTGTAGCAGTCTGGTGAACAGCACGTTAAGAGCACTGAGAATCAAAGAGAAACACAGCATTGCACAGGCACCATGTCTGGACACGGGACAAATACCAACAGCACTGACTTCTCCTTGGAGCTGCTAGACCTGTGCAAAACTCTCATCGAACACCTACTCTACCCCACACTGAGGCCTGATGATTTGCAGAAATCTTCACTGAACAGCTCCTTCCTTCTCTCTCGTAGCTATTTTCTCCCCTAATGAAGCCATTAGAAAGAACCACAGTGGTCTGACTTTTCTCCAGGAGAAAGAAGGTTACAGGGAAGGAGATGCTACTTCTGTGGGCACTTTATTAAAAGCAAGAAAAACTGGAAAAGAAAGACTGGTTCCTGTAACCTGGGAACAAAGATCTACATAGCTGTCACACAAACCCTAGGTGACTGCCACAGACACAGAGACTTAGAGCAACTCCATATCAGCCCATGTAGTGATTTTTCTGGCATTCCACCACTGGGGGCATATTCTGGGATGGTATCACCTCCTTGGAAGTAGTTCATAAGACACTGAAATAATAGAGTGGTTTTTACCCTGAACTCAAGATTGTGCACACCATTTTCAGCCTTTCAGCTACACCCTACTGTGCCAGCTTGACTCAGGTGAGAATTCATTCCTGAACATGGCATTTAGCTGAGGAGATCTGGCTCCTCTCCTCAGGGTTTCTGGGTGCAGCAATTAACTAGGGGCACAGCAGCATCCTCCTGTCTTGTGCTTGACTGGCAATACACACTGCAAGAAAAGCTTTTTCACTCGTAGCGCCACATTTCACCAGGTTTATTTTAGAGACAAATGGGTCTTTCTGAATATTTTCTTACCGTGTATCTTTCACCAGTAGTTTCCGAATAAAGTCTTTTGCCAGGTCACTAGTATTGCTGAAAAATTCTTCATCAAAATCATAATTCACAGCTGTGATGTTGGCAAGTGTTTCTTGTTTAGTTTCTCCAAGGAAAGGTGATGCACCACTAAGCCTATATAAGCCAGAAAGAGGAATCAGTTGGAAAAATAAGCAGCAGAAGCTCCCCTCAGTGACTGTGGAATAATATACTCTTAGGACATTTGTGACTCTTGTGTTGAAGCAGTTCTGCCATGTAGGAAAAAACAGGGCCAGCTTTGGCTCACTACAGCTGTGGTTATGAGCCAGACTTGCATTGAAAGTCTCTAGTGCAGCACTAATGCATGCACATAGATTCTCCTCTCCTGAGGGTCTCATTTAAGTCATTGCTAATCAAACTAGAAAAAGTTTCAGCTGAGGAGAGTCTCTGTCCTTGTGAGCCCACAAAGACCACCAGGCTGAAGCTTCTATAACCATCAAGCAGATAATGTAGTGTTTCTATAGTTTTTCTTCAAGAAGGAAAAGCTCTGTCCCTACTTCTTTTCTCTCTGCAAAGATGCTGATGAGTTCCCAGCACAGTGGGTTCAACCAAGAGACCTTTCTCAGCTGGAAGCAAAATGCAATGTATGATCAGAAGCCAGGCACGTGGCCTCGCCTAGGAGCCAGCTCGCTGGAGAGGCAGGGCCATGCTGCTCAGTAAAAGGAATGCACAAGCAAAAGGGCTTTGGCTGCAATAAAATCCAACTTTTTCTGAACACAAAATTTCATTCTCTTCGCACTCTGCTCTGACTGAAAGGATATAATGGAGACAGCATCATAATAAAATGCCACTTAGCAATCTTGACTCAAGAAAAAGCTTTCCTCCTGCTTTACCGATCTCTCAGCTGTGACTGTTGACCTTCATCTTTGATGACTCTGCACCTCTGCTCCATAAAACTCGTGTCAGAACAGAGTCATCCCAGAGCCCTCCTGCCCTGCCTCTCCTCCAGGCTCTTCCTCCCCCAACACAAAGGGATGCTGACTTGCAAAAAGTCTGGTTTACGGGAAATGTTATTTATACCAAGGAGATTGACCTCACCCCTTTTTTATAATCTTCTGGGCTATTATTTTACTTATCTATCATGTCCAGCTTTGATAACATAGTTTCAGGATGCAGCAGGCTCAAAACAGGACTGCAGCAAACTCCAAGGAACTAAACTGAATACGAAACCATTTGCTTACACGATCCCACTCTCAACAGACTTTTTACCTTGTCTGTATTGCCACCACCAGGTTGACTGGGAATACTGGGGGATAAGCAGAGAGTTAGATGGGACCACCTGAGCCTTTCAGCCCAATCCCCAGCTACCACATGTGGTTTTGTGCACAGAATAAACACTCAAGTGCATAAACTGCTTCCTCACCCCTCAAAAATCATACAACACCACCAAAGCATCTGACACAGCAAAAGAGCATAAGTGAGGTCCAGTTGTCTCTGATGCAGTAAATTTAATCCCATAAACCACAGTCAGACTCAATTCTTAAGGGGTTTTATGTACTTCCTCTTAAGCCTTGGTTCCATTTCTGCTGGCTACGAGCAGGCATCTCTTCACAGACCACGGGCTTTGCAGCAAAACTGAAGCTTGGAAACCTGCCCCAGGGCCTTGGTTTCTTTTCCCTTTCCCCAAATTATGCCGTGAAGTAGCTGTAATTCCACCTGTTGGAATTTGTTGTTGGAAGCCAAAATCAACAGTGCTCTATGCTCCAATTTCTTTTTTTCTCTTTGGGACTCAGTTTTGAAACCAGTGAAATGGGAGGATTCTCAAATATTAATATCCAATGCAAATTACTTTTGTCACAACCTGACTCAGTGTCTGCAAACATGAACCAGCAGACCTCAGTAATAACACCCTTACAACTCATTGAATCACTCCAGAGTTACTGAATTGAGGACTTGGATGCATTTTGATCTCTACACCTGATGATGGCATCCATTTGATTGCTGACACATTTTCTAAAGTAGGTGGTATCATAGACACACCCCACTTAGAACAATTCTGAGCAAAAGGCTTTAAAATGAGGAGGATACGAATTGAAGGCATGCAAATTTCTATCTTCTATCCACATTTTCTATTGTGCAAACTGATCCCTCCCACCATAAAAAGTGTGCTTTTTTTTTCTGATATTTTTTCTGATCATTTTTCTACCTTAGTGACCATGGCAATCATTAGTAGCCAAGCAGGTAAAACAGATCTCCTGTGCTGGATGCAGTACAGGAACTGCTCCCTTACTCTACGCCAGCATGGTACAAGGCACAACAGGAAGACCTGAGATGCAGCTGGCTCTGTGCATCACAAATCACATGCTGAGTATTCTCACCTGCTTAACCTCATCTTCTAAGTTTTCTCTCATCAAACACGAACACCCATTTTACAAATTCACAAAGTTTAATGTCCTGGCAAGTACACGTGTGTCAGTGCAGACCAGAGTGCTGATAAAAAACAAGGGTCTGGACAGTATTTTAAATCCCTTTACCGGAGTTTGGGCTCAACCAATACCCCAGACTTTTCTTTGCACTGCAGAAAAGAAGGAAACTTGTTGCCTGAATCTGATTCCTCAGACCCTACCTCTCTTTTACAGCTTTGGGGGTATAACCCTTGTGCACAGGCCAAAATTTATTTTCCACACTGAAAAGACAATCCTTCCCCTTCAAGCCTCTGTACCTGTCCTGACCCCTGAGCCGTGTAGAGCAAATTCATCTAATACAATAGTCCCACCTTCTTCAAGTCTGGCAGCAAGTTACTCCTCTGAGTATCACAAGGAACAGCCAAAGCCAAAGGTGCTACATTCCCAGCAGTGTCCACTCCCTGCTCCCCAGCAGTCACAGGATTCCAATGGATGCAGTTAGGGTCAAGGATCGCTGACCACTCCTGCAATTCTCATGTCAAGTGAGAGGAAAAGCAAGGAGTGCTGGTCCTCTGTTGCATGCATCCACAGTCACACAAGCAGTTTCTCAAATTGTCAAGCTCCATCTTAAAACTCTCAACTGCTTGTCCCCAGATGCCCACAGAAACTCATTTCTTGGAGAGCCTGAGCATAATTCCCTCCTTTTATTTATTCATCACCAGTTGACACACTTTTCTTCTAAAGAGAATCTGTATCTACAAAGTATTCTGTGATCTATTTTCCCTTTATGCTTCCTGACTATAATAATATCCCCAACCAACCTTTGCCTTACTAGCTTTAACAAACCCTTTTTTTTTTGTCCTGTAAGTTGAATTCTCAGTTCCCAGAGTCAACTTCTCTGCTCCTCTTTCAGCTTAAATACACCTTTTTAAAAATGGGTGACCTTATTTATGCATAATAATCTAGACTGCTGCCTTTAAAAGCAAATAAAAACTTCCCTGTTTCCACCTGAAATAACCCAACTTGCAAATCGGGACTGTTACACTTTCTGTTTCTATGCTTTCACACTGGTAGCTCACAGTCATTCCAGGAGCAATTAATTCTCTTGGCTTTTCCATCCTCTACCATTTGGAACTGACGAGATCCCATAAAATGCAGAATTGCCCAGTGATGCCGGGGGCATTTGTTTTTCTTCTGTTCAGAATGCCCCTCATTTTTTACTCCTTATTTTAAACTGAAAAGGCTGCGGGATAACCCCTGTTCTTTAGACAAACCCCTGCTCATCCCATGTGTGCAGGTCCCTAAATGACTGAAGGGAAGAACTGTCCTGTACTAGTGCAACAGAGCTTTAGAAACATTTCTACAGGAGTGAATCTGTTGTACTCACAGTATGTAGGTGATGACTCCTATGCTCCTAAAAAAACAAAAGACATTAATTGCAGGGGTTCTACATGACTGGTATCCTTCCTAATGTGCAGAATACACAAAGGTCAATAGCAGCTGCAACAGAGGCAGGAGAGCCATTGTGGCTTTAGATAACTGCTAACATCTCTTACAGAATGGAGTTTTGGGTAAAAAAATAATTTTACATATAACATCAAGTAATGTGGATATCTGAAGTCTCTGTGTATTTCTACTCAGTGGGCACACATGAAACACAGAGGAGCAGGAGGAGGATGTTTGATTTGGGGTGATCTCTTTTGCCTGCCTGCCCAGCAGGCAACATCAGTACGCAGGTCTCTGCTGCATGAAGGGCTGTTATAAATAAAGCTGACACAAGTTCTGCAGGAACATGTTTCCTTCTCAGAGTGCTCCTCTGCGTGGACAGTGGCAAACAGTTAACTCTGCCATCACTCCCGTTTTCCAATGCAATTTTGAAAAAATTAAGTACTTATCTTTTAATTTAAAATAACTTTAGTTTAAAAATGGAATGACAGAACAAAGACTCATTAACCGTATTTAAGGTTTTGTTTTTTAAATTTGTTGTGGTGCAATGGATTCTATTAAGAACAACATAGGAAAAAGTAACTGTAGAGTAACCAGGGAAAAAAGGTACAAACACATTATAAAACTTACCACATGTCTGCAGCTAGTCCAAGTGGTTCATAGTTTACGATTTCTGGAGCTGTAAGAAATATTTAATCAAACAGCAGCAACTGAGGTAACGATTTTTTACCAGGCTGGAGTAGCAGGCCAAGAAAGGGGGAGAGGGAACAGTTAGTTACAGAATACATAGTTTATAATTTTACAGCCCAAACAGGAGTTCAAGTAAGTTCACAGCTGTTTAGAAGAGATTATGTAGAGTAACTTGGAGCATAATGCAACTCAAGAAGAAGGGTAAAACAGACATTATATAGTAATTATACTGCAAATTACAACAAATAAATTATTTCCCCTCCCAAGAATGCTGCTGCCCCTAAGTATGAGCTTTTGTTTTGCTTTTTAACTGGTGCCATTATATCAAGTTTGTAAAGGCCAGTCAGAATGAGCCTTTGAGCAAGAGACTGAAATTACTTGCCAGACTACATTGCCATCCACGTCAAACTCTATTATCTTTATAAGAAACATTTCCTCATTGGAAAACATCCCCATATAAGACTGCATGCAAGAGAAAAGAGCAAGGGTGAAACAAGTTGAAAAAAAGACCTGTGAGAGCTGTGTTTAACTGGAATATTAATTACAATTCTCTACCCAGCCCCCAAACAAACCCCAAAATAGAAACTAGTAGAAAGGAGTAGGGTTAACCTAAAATCCAAGCGAGACAGATTAGAATTATGACCAGTGAGGAACAAAAAGAGAGCCACACGCAAAAACGTAAGGGGAGATGAGAGTACTCAGCAGGTGTACAGTGTGAGGTAGTTTTATTTACAAAGCCATGACAGAGATATCCATGTAACTGTGTACTCAGGTACCACAATGCAGACATCTACTTACCCCAGGCAACAGAAAAAGATTATGATTTGTATATGCAGAGTTTCACAATCTCAATCCTGAATTTACATCTCTAAATATTTATTTGGCAGCAGCCAACTCTCATAGGAGTAGCACACCTGGTTTACAGAAAGCACCTTTGCCTATTCCAGAAAAATAATCTAAACCTCTGGATTTAAGCGGCCTTGACAGAAGTAAGATTTAAACTACTTCTATCCCTCAGTTTTTAACTTTGACAAGATGTCTCAATTTCCTCTGGAATTTGCAATGTAAGACAAAGGACTATGTAACTCACCTACGAATTCTGGAGTTCCAAATATGTTTTTAAAATCAACTCCATCTTCTATTTTGTGAGCCAGACCAAAGTCAATGAGTTTGATGTGCGGAATAGGGATATTCTTGTCTAGAAGCATAATATTTTCAGGCTAAAAATAACAAATGATAGATCTATGTTATTAAAATATTAATATCTTGGAAAGTAATAGAGTTTTCAAGTGCCTTTTTTTTACTTTGCATATACATCACCACAGAACAAGCAAAATATACCTGTGGTTAACCATTTACAGTTCTTTTGATAGAGGTAGCAGGCAGCTGAAGCAGTTCAGGTGTTTGCAGACAGAATGCTACTGCCTGGCCCTGAGTGGCAGCTGCACAGCACAGTATTTTTGCTGACAGGAATTCTACTGATCTGTTCTTGGAATTTACACTTCATAATATTTGCCCAGTTGACTCTATACTGTATTGCAAGCCAACGGAAGATGTTTTGTTAAATGCTGAACCTATTCAGGGAAGGAAAAACTAACTTCTCTATGAGACTAAATTCACAGCTGCAGCAAGGCCAGGAAAGATCCAGGATTTACCAGCTGAGCAGTCCAGAAAATGCGAAGAATTGGGATCAGAGGTCCTAGATTATATATGACAGCAAGCTATTAAAAGAACATATGGCATTCCTCACAGCATTGTAAGAAAAAGCTGAAGCTTGAACCATGAAATCAAAACTAACATATTTAACCACACACTTTACTTTTTTGCCAGATACAACATACTCCATGAAGTTCTTTCTTCAACTAAATTTCTTAGCCTTAGCTACTCCCTACTATGGCCCAAATTCACAGGTTTCAATTTATCTCCCATGATGAGCTTTAATGCAACAATCTGTCATAACTTAATCACAGGTTCAAAGACAGCAGTGAGAGAGTCTGATTCCCTGCTGGCAGCTGCCTGCCCTTTCCACAGCAGAATCTAACGTGGGAGCTGCTCCTGCCAACACATACTCTCAGTCAGAGCTGCACTGGGAAGCAGAGTATATGAATAATTTATTCTCACAATCATTGGACCAAGCATGTTTTAGCCTCAGGGTAACAAGTTTGGTTTTCTTCCATGGATCTAGGGCATATATATGTTCACCACAGACACATTCTTTACATTCTTTTGTTGTAGAGCTTCTTTACAACAGACAGAACAGACTGAAGTCTGTTCTGGAAAAAGTCACTATCACTACCTCTTGGAGGACTGTTTTATTCCTTAGGTATAAATCATTGTAGCTCCACTGCAGCCAATGGAGCACTGTCAAGTGACGAGATAATGATGAACCATACTCTATCTAATCAGATCACTGGTTAAAAATACATGTCTAATTTAACACTTGCTAAACTCCACACCCAGTCCTTTGAAACCCAGGAGAGTTATTAAGTGATATGTTATTTGACAGTCACTATAGTGGAGGCTGTTAAGCCAGACACTGTTAACACAAACACACTCCCCTGGAGAGAAGCCGGACAATAACATAAACGTGCCCCCTTAGAAAGAGAGCAGTTAGGCCAGACAGAATATAAACACAACCCCTTAAAGGAGGAACCATGGCAAACAGCTCTCTATGTTATGATGTTATGGTGAAGAAATGTGTTCATCACTTATACCCCACTGTTTTTTTTTTACCACAGCTCATTTTACCCGATCCATTTTGGATCCTTCCCCTGATTGGTCCCTTTCCCAATTCCTCTCCCCGCTGGCCAAACTGTGAAACCCCACCCCTAGGTATCCTATTATAACCCCTGTCTCCTGGGAGGAGGGGGTTCTTTCCCGGTGGACTTCATGGAATAAAGAAGCTTTCCTGGAGTTCGGAAAGACCCCGTCTCGCTTTTACTCCTGCGTCACCTGGGGTGGCAAACATGGCTCTGCTGCTCAGGCAGCCTCACAAAGAGCAAATCACTGCACTTGACAGCGCACCTAAAGGCTGATCACTTTGTACCTCAGGGTGCACAAAGAGCTGAGTTCACTCTCCACCTGAGAGTGCCCGTGTCTCGTGTCTCGGCAGGAATCGACATGGGGAAGGTCGCAGCACCTTCCCCACCAGACCAGGCCGCGACACGCTATCCGTTAAATGATTCTTTACTTACACTTTTGGATTTCTATCTTGCAATTCTTGCACCATTTTCATTGACCACCTGACATTACTGGTATTAAATACCAAAATTAGCAGCTACAGATCAGCCAAAGCCTAAATCAACATCTTTACCTTTAGATCAAAATGAGCAATTTTCTTAGAGTGAAGGTAATTCACACCATCCAAAATCTGTTTAATGAACCTGGTTGCTTCCTCTTCACTCAAAGACTCCTTCTGTGCCAGGAAGTCAAAAAGTTCTCCTCCAGAAACCCTGCAAAATACACCAAAAAACATCCTGTTATCTCCTGCACTGTAATCCATAAAGTAAGTGTAAGCACAGAAAACTAAAGCAGCAAAGAACTTCAATACAGTTAGAAAAAGTCTACTCCTGCAGACAATCATGAGTTTTGTGTTCTAGTTCCAGGTGTGCCCAAACTTCCTTTTGACTTCAGCTCTCTTCCCTGTAAATTAAGGACTGACTTTTCCATTGATGCTGCAAGGATCACAAAGGACCAGAACCAGTTACATTGTTTGCTGAACCCCCAGACATGCACCTATTTTGAAAGGTCAACTTAACCACTTCAATGGCCATTCTTCAACATTTTTGTTTTATATGAACAAGTTGTAAGAGTCAACGACTGCTGAAGAATTACTTTTCTTAGCAGTTGCCATGAGAGTGCCAATTTTTTTAAGAAGCAAGCAGATTGTAGCAGGCTGGAAAGTAACAAAACCAGTTTTCCCAAATCAAGGAAGTGCTCTAAATTACTATGAGTTTTCACATCGAAACTGAAATCCATTCCACCCTTATTAGTATATAAGACTTTATTTTCATTTCTGCGCCTTCTACTGAGAGTGCCAGTGCTATTTTTCTGTTTATCTGAAACAAGATGACCTAAATATTGAATTAGGCATTGTTTGCAGCTATTATTCATTATTATGTTTACATTTATTGCTGCCAGTTCACAGTCATGAATATTGTTGTTTTATTCTCATTCAGATTCACTTTTGGGGGCAGCCACAAAACAGTTGGTACTCTTGGTGCACCACCACCTGCACTCAGAGTGCAAGCGAAGGACCTGAGAGACACTACAGTCATTTTGGAAAACAAGCTCTTGGTCCTGCTGCCCAATGAACTGCCTGTCAAAGCACTGGCAGGTCGAAATGCTTTGAGTTCCTCAGGTGCTGTGAGTCACAAACAACTTAGATCACACTGGGTGCTCCAGAGGTCTCTGGGGAATTGCTCCTCCGACCCCAGGCTCCTACACAACACTGGTGGTGACAACATGGTGACTCCCTACTCTGCCTCTTTCAGAGGAAGCTGTCAACCGCTACAAAACCTGCAAGGAGAAGTCCACTGCATGTCAAAAGCCACAAAGAAATTTGTATCTTAGCTTCCCCTGCTGTTCCTGTGGGTGACACCGTGCCTTGTTGTTCCAGAGACTTACACTGGGCATAGTGAGTTGCCCATTGATCACTGGGTATTTTTTTCACACCTCTCTCATAGTCAGAAACTTTTCTAAGCAATGTCAGGCAGGACTCTTCACCTGGGCATAAGTCACTTGATGCTTTAATTGTTACAACTAAATGGCTGGCAAACAAAAATAGGCTTATATGACCCAGAAATATGTTGCAACTGCTATCTTTGGGCTGCCACTTTCTCCTTCCTATTAATCTCAGGTATTCAACCTGTGAGACTATTACTCGATCTCTTGATTTTCTTTTCTAGGTGATACCTACCAAGGGTCTCAGCACTGCCATCAACCTTTCTGGACAGGTTTTGTTGTACCCTGTACAACAGAGAACACTGTCCCCATTCCATACTGTAGTAGGCTTAGAGGCCTTGGTTCAATAGTGCAACAATTACTACAGACTACTGTGACAAAGCAGTACAGAAATCTGTAAGAGGAACCTGGAGCCTCTTGGTGAAATCTGTGTATAATGAGCAGGCAAGACCCATTAGTGATTTCTATTCAGAGTGCACTTAAGCAATCACAGACACTGGCAGACACTCCATCCGGTCATCAGGAAGCCAGCTGGACTGGGTTATGTCCTTTTATTTTTCTAGAATGTAACCATGTAGGCACACTGTTCTCTCTTCCTCTTTTATCCTGCAAAACCTCCTTGGTGATTGTTTCTTAAGCCGGACTCTTTAATTTCCCTGCGGCCAGACGAGAGCCCAGCCCCAGCCCTGCAGAAGCAGGTTCCACTTCAGGAGGGCTCCCAGGCTGAGCCACTTTGGCAGAGCCCTTCTGCTCTGCTCTGGGTGTTGGAGGATACCTTCCTGCTTGGAGGAGACTGGCAACTCCTTCAGAGCAGCCTCCTTTGCTGCACAAGCAATGTCAGAAAATAGTTCAGCTGCCCAGACTGGAGCTACTTAATTCCCATTCTCTCTAGCTGCCTCAACAGTGAGCACTTAAACCAGCTGGGTCAGCTGCTCAGGGCACAGCAGGGAGTTTGTCCCAATGGCAACCTCACCAACATCCTGGGCAACCAGCTACGCCCGAGGCACAACTGGAGAAACTGCAGCCTGCAAGAATGAGGATCACAGGATATTGACTTGAGAGCTCCTTGATGTATTTTTCCACTTCTCTTTAGTTCACACTAACCTTGAATGAGGCTAGGGAGGTGGCTTTCCAAGCTACAGAATACAACATAAAATACAACACAAAAGTAAAGGAAACAAACAAACAAAAAGATTCAGAGAGCTCAAAGTCTCTGTTACTTTATCAACAGAAGACTCCTTCTACAATAACCACATAAGCATTTCATTTTCTGAAGATCAGAGATGGGCATACATGAAAAACACTATATTAATCTCCAGTCTCTTGAGGTATAGCCTAAAACATTGGCCTAAGCTGTAGAGATCTTAAAAGAGTAATCTAAAGGAAAATTCAGTAGAAGAAATACAATGACTTCCCATTAACAAAGACTCAGACTTTAAAACCAGGCTTCAGTAAACTGTACCTAGAGAGTGGCAAGCAGTTTATTGCAAGATCATGCTTATCCAAGTTATACACCTGAATTCAGAGAAACCCTCAAGCAGAAGAGATTTAGCAATCCCAAAAGCCAGCCTTTATGGAATCCCACAAAAAAAACAAAACAAAACAAAAAACAACTTCAAGTAATAATTCCTTTGCAGTAAAACACTCATAACTGCATCAGGTTACATTTGAACACCCAGGGAGGTTTGTTTTCTAAATCATCACCTGCAAACGCTCGTTTCTCAACTGTCACAGGATTCCTTCCTCTGGTTCCATCTCTTTCCCTTTTACCATGTCAACATGGAAGCAAGCAAAGGACACCTTAACTTTTCCTTTGAAGTCCAATAAAAGACAGACAACAATTCTGCCTTACTTCTTGGACAGAGCTGTTTTGTGTACACAACCCTGACACTTACCTGTAGAGGAGACACTGGTATATCAATCCAACCTGCCTCCAGGCTGCTTCTGCTTGGGAAAGCAGTCTCCAGGCAGGGCCCAGGACACAGGGAACAACAACCCCACAGAAAGCTGTGGGGAGCAAGTCCCTGGACAGTGCTCAGAAGGAAAGAGAAGCTATGTACCTGCCAAAGTGCACCTCACAGCAATGGACCTGGCACTGCTCTGGAACAGGAGAACCAGCACCTGTGGAACTGACCCCTCTGAAAAGAGGAGATGGTTCTGCCAGCACTGTGAGTATGAGAGAGGGTGAACATTTCAGATTAATCCTCTTTTAAAAACCAGGGCAGCTTCTTCCATTACCCAGCAGTACTGGGGCCATTCCTTTGAAGCTGATGTTCAGTGTAGATTACCATAAGATTGGTTGGCCAGGTGCTTTAACACTTACTTTGATAAAGAGCAGGCAATATGAGACTCTGAGAGCAGGGTGTCAGAGAGGAGGAGATAATCTATTTACAGAGAGAATTTAATTATCTTTATTAGCAATTACCATCATCCTCAATTTTTATACAGCAGCTGAATGCAAAGGCCTTAATTAGGTCAAAATTCTGTTGCATGCAGACTTCTACAAACCGCAATATGTTACAGCCTGACACAAGGACACACAAAATGTTTCAGGCCACATGAGGACAGGAAAAAGCAGAAGGGAATGAAACAGGAGGTTGCTTTAGCTCAAAGTAGTCACCAGTGAGAAAGAGCAAGCTCCTTCCCTGTCTTCCAGAGCCTGGCTACAGAGACCAACATTCGGCCATAGACATATACTTCAAAGTTAACAGATGCTCATCATCACCCGTATGTCATCTGCCAGCAGTCACACTAATCTCCAGGAATGCTCCCTGGCCTAAATGCTGGCTCCTTTGGAGAGCTCCCTCGGGGATAAAAGCCTCATTGCCTGAATTCCATACACAAGGTCCAGGCTGGTGTCCTAAGGAATATATAGTCTACTTAACTTCAACCATGGTGACTGTATTTCCTGCCCCTTACACACTGAAAAACTGCATCATTTTGCACGTAGGGGTGAGGAAGTCCACTTGTCAGCAGGACCTAAATGGCAGTGGTTTGCCCCCTTGTATGGCGGCACAAGAGTGAACAGCTTTTTTTCATTCCCATCCTGCTGCTATTCATCCTCAACAGTCAATGCCTAAGGATTAAAAAACCCGCTTCCCCTGCCCTCCTCCCCTTTTCTTCTCTAGCTGATCTAAATAAGGAAAATATGGGAGTAGTGAGAATGGCTGCAACTTTTCGAAAAGGCTTGATGGCCTCACATGTATTGAAAGAGATGAAAGAAGGAAGAAAAATGAAACATTTTTCTTGAACAATGAGCATTCAGCAGCCACTTGTACTTCCTCCAAGGTTCATGTCAGGGCAGCCCTAGGCAGACATGAGGTAATCACTCCCTTAGTAAACTGTTTTCAAGTTGACAAGACTCCTGGCTCAGTATCAAACGACCTCAGCTGATGTTCAGGTGAAGCTGTATCTCCAGGGCACATGGATGGACTGGGGGGCCTCTTTACCACCAACCTCACTCAGTGCTCCTGCCAAGATCTGTGAAGTCTGAGAATGCAATAGCTCCATTTATCAGTGGCCCTGTCCTCCGCAGTGCTCTCAGGCATCCCTGCAGGGAAGAGCCCCTACTCACAGCTCCAGGATGAGGACCACATCTGTCTTGTTCTCGTAGATGTCATGCAGCTGGACGATGTTGGGGTGCAGGATCTGCTGCAGGATGGTGACCTCGCGCTCGATCTCCTCGCGGCTCACCCCGCGCCGGCTGGCCCGGCTCTGCCGCTTCTTGATGAACTTGGCAGCGTATTCCACCCCTGTGCTCTTCTCTCGACACCTCTTCACTATAGCAAACTGCCCACTGGAAGGACAAGGAGACAACAGAAATCTTCTTAGGGCTTTTATATGACAGCTTCCCAAATAAGCCAGTCCTACTATACGCAGCCTGATCCTGCAAGTCCCGAGTGGCACTGCTGAGCACTGCTAAGCTTGTTCTGGGTACAGGAGTGAGGACTGTCAGGACTCTGCAGTCAAAGGTAGTAGAGCAATAACAAGGTAACCTCCTGCTGTGTCTGAAATTTAGCAAAACCAAAGAATGACTGACAAAAGGAGTTAAAACCTCTAAAAAACAGTTCATGTTTAAATGAGTAAGATCTGCCTCAAAAGGTTCAAGTTAACTCTACTTCACTCGGCAATGCTTAAAGACATTCAAGTCTGCAACACACCACTGGGTGTTCTGACAGAACACACACTAAAATATTTGTCTTCAGAATAGTTCCTAGAGAAGATCTCAAAGGAATGATAACTCCTTGGATAGGCAAAACTGGCTTCCAGTAACCAATTAGCAAAATTTTTAAAAAAAGTTTATTCATATTTATGCATTCACTTGATAATCTGGCTGTAAATATAACTAGAGGAAGTGCAGGTTTCCCACTGGACCTCGAGGACAAAGAATTTCCCACTGTACCAAATCAAGGTTAAAAGGCATGTACTTGCAATTTGCTAATAAAATTTTCCTCACCATGGCTACTAATGTAGTCCAACTGCAAAATTCCCGCCTTATGTCCTATGAATTGGCAGATCTCCAGTCCCAGAATACACATTTAGTATCAGATACTTCCTTATTCAGGACATTATATCCAGACTTGGAAGGAAAAGACTCATCTTACAGGTAACCATAACCTTCAGCTACTGTGATTTTATCAGACAGGATCTCTTTATAAGAATCACAAACAAACTCATTAAGTGCAGCCCCCCCACGACTACACTGTATAAGCACAGAGCTGTTGTTGTTTTCAATATTATTATATCATTCACTGGCTTGGTAAATGAGAAATGCAAGTACAGTTGATATTTAAATTATACAGTATACACAGCAATTATATTCAGCACCTCATTAGATGCTGTATTTAGTGCTTCATCAACAGAGATATCTGATTGGAGTCTGTCTTAAACATGCAGAGGCGAGGAAATTAAAAATTAAGGCTGTCACAGGTGCTCAATTGTTGTCAAAAGCTCCCACCCTATGGCAGAGGCAGCCTCTCATTTCAGAGTTCAAATACCAGGCAGCCTGACATACTTCTTTTAGGCTTTCATTTTCATACATATCCTAAACCCTTCTCAGGAGAGAGGCAGGAACAGATGGGACAAGTGTAATCATCCCTTTAGGAATAATCATTCACAAATGGAATCGAGACTGTGGCCATTTGTCACATGCTTTAATTGATTCATATTTCTCCTGCTTTTATCATTACCTGCAAACCCTAGAGAAATTCCCACTACAAAATCCCCAATTTTGCCTTAAACATTCTACTAAAAGAGTTTGTTTTGTAGTGCTGAGAGCTGCTTCTGTAAAACATCATAGGTTTCATGTTTTTCTTGTTTGTTTGATCATATTTTGCAAGACATGCATCTTGCTTGGTTTAGACTTTCTGATGAAACATGGTATTTATGTTCCTGTGGTTGTTTCCTTGAATCCTCTCTAGGGACGAATTTTGTCAAAGTTCAGGAGAAAATGTTTTTATAAGCACTGATTATGGGAACCAACACAGTCACTTTTGCATTTAGAAATTCCAGTAACACTGTGGATTTTCTACATTTCTGTTTATGCAAAAGCTTACAAAAGTAATAATGTCACAGCATAGGAATTCTTGTCTTCTCCTTTGACATAAATAATTGTCCCAGACTGTAACTATTACAGTACCAATTCCCTTGTAATCTGCTATTGCTCCCCTGTGTGGCCACCAACACACACTGTTGCTGATCCTATCTCAGTCTTCATGCCATTTCCCACCTCCCTTAAAAACAAGCTTTTGCAGACAAGTCTTTAGTGGGACAGTTTGGGACTGAGGAGAAGAGGTCGCAAGCCACAGGGAAGGACACAAATGCTCAATTTTTTAGCCTGTGACATTTGAGACAGTTCCAATGCAATTACCAGTTAATAGCTCCTGGAGGCCCATTCAGCTATGAAACAAGAGGATGCCTCACAGCCATTTTACAATCACAGTCAGACACTTTGGATTTCTTGTCAACTACAGAGATTGTAAGGTCAGGAGCAAGACAACAGTGGTTTTGTGCCTTCTCATGCATCTGCATTCAGACCATAAGAATCAAACTCTGCCAGCTTCCAAAACTTTTGACCTAGGCTAGGAAAAAAACAGAAGAAAGAAAACCATGTCTCCCTGACACCTAAGCTGACAGCATTAAGAAATTAAGCCATTTAGATAATTTCAGATGGGGCATTTTTACCTGATCTTAGACTTGAAACTAGATTTCACAGCTCAGCTATCCAAATTTCAGCCAAAAGACCTTGCCAGAATCCATGGGTTTTCGTACAGCACTGAAATGAAGATGACTTGGCTCATGAACAGCAGTATTTACAAAACACACAGAATAAGCTCAGAGGCAGACACTTCTAAATGGAGCCTACCTGGACCTCAGTAAAGCCTTTGGAACTGTCCCCCACAGCATTCTCCTGGAGAAACTGGCTGTGCATGGCTTTGACATTGGTCTTTGAAGTCTTTTCCAAACTTAATGACATTACGATTCCTAATTTCTAAAATGTTTCTTTCCAAGAAGTTACATTTGTTCCCTTCCAGTAATATTTGGGACAGCTGTGCAACAGCACTGAAGCATCCTCATTTGTGGACACAGCTCTTGAGTATGAACAATAGCAGCTGCATCCTGTCAGTTATAATATAATTAGGTACAATATCAAATCTGTCCATCAGTAATGATGGGATTTATCCCAGCAATGAACACAACCTATCATTGCTACTATCATGTAGGAGGCTTGTCACTGAATAAGAAGACAGAGAATATTACTGGCTGGTTATTCAGAAGCATGCTTTAGGGGAGCACAAGTTCAATCATCGTACACTTCAGGAGAGGATGTGGGAAGAGAGAAGCTGGACAATCCAGAATAACAGGACAACTTCTTGCTCTTTGTCAAAGTTTCCTTTGAATGCTGGTTCTGGGGCAGAATGTCACCTGAGAGCAAGAGCAGGGCAGCTGCCAGTCTGGAATGCCCCAGTGCCCACCAGTGCTGCTGCTCCACAGCTTTAGAATAAAGAGAGCCCTTAAGCAACTGTTTGTACAGGCATAGGTTTATTCCAGTCTTCCTCTGATGTTCCTGAAACACTGCATGGCTCAGGAGCTCTTCTCAAAACATTGAATAAATGTAAGCAAAGTACTGAGATGACAGTACAGGTTCCCTGACTCCAATCAGGCTTTCTGAGGCCCGACTGGGGAGAAGTCAGGAAGCTGATTCTGTCTGTCATTTGAGAAGAGCGAACCATTTCTTCCCCAAATACCAAACATATGTTCCCTTTCGCATGTTCAGTCTCTTTCTTTATGTCCTGTTCATATTCAACTTAATTTCATTCATTAAAGAATTCTAAATGATGATGATTTAGTTGTTAAAACTTGAAATTCCCATAAAAGACATGATATATGTGAACACGTTGACAGACACACTTTAGGCTGAAATATGTTTTCAACAAGTTCTTTGAAAAGTAAATGAACATGGCAAAGGACAGCGCTCTGGCATTCTGCCAGTCAAGAGGTGACACAACTCCCTATACGAAGCAGGACAATTTACTTAGGGACAGATCTGCAAGGGATTTTAGGCAGCCTCCCATTGACTTTAACAGTAATAAGGTTCCTACACACTTGATAAAAAGAAATACCTTGGTCCTTCCAAATTCCCCAAGTCTGTAAAATACAGGTAATGCTACTGGAAAATGAAATAACATTATATGGGGTAAGGATACAAATTCATTTCATGCCTCTAAATATCACTAGAAGTGCAATTATAGCAATTCATATTTCATTCACTAGGTGTTCCTGCACAAGAATACATGACCTGAAAGGAGGCTAAAATAAAACCAAACAGCACCTAGAACAGTTTTTAACTGCTTAAATTCACAGGCAGTACTGTGAATGCATGTTAGTTTAAAAATACTAAAAATATATAATGAAATCATTGTGTGTACATGCATGAGTTAATAGACATAAACATAACCACAACAATAGCGTTTAGCCAACCTGAACACAGGGCTTCTCTACATTTGAGGCTGGCATGTTTACTTCAGCAGAGAGGGTAATTCATTCTCAGTTACAGCCATTGTTACTACGTCAACAGTTTTGTTCATCATGCCTTTTTGCCACTATTAAATTAGGATTGGTGCATCTTACTACTTTTCCATATTTTACACTCCTATTTCTTTTTCTTGGAAAAAATATACTAATAATTTTATCCATTTATGGTTTATTTTTTGCTAACTTTCAAAGCAAAGCCCTGGAGAATTCTTGCTGAATTTGAGGAAAACATATTTTTCAGCCTTATTTCTTTCAAGTGATTAGAGCAATTGCTCAACCATAGATTTATTAAACTAAATACTCTCCTTCCTCTTTGCTTACACTTCAGAGATGACTTCTGCTATTTGTATCTGCACTGATGCTCTTCCCAGCAGAGAGGATAGGAGCCTGCTTGGGAGAACACTGAGGATCCATTTCTATGCTTTCAATTCATTTATGAAACACAGATCAACCAAAGGCCATGCAAGGTTCACAAAACATATGCATAAAAGCCCTTTGCTAGAGGGTTTTTGCAGGAATTCTGTAGTCACATGAAAGTCTTCTGTAAATGACAATAATTTACAGTACATTTTTTAATAGACTTTTTGTTTTAGAGTAAACCAGGATTTTGGTACAGCAGAAATTTAACCAAAGCAGTAAATAAATAGGAAGTCAAATAGCACAGCATTTATAAAGAAATTAGAGTAGGATAACTGAAACAGCAAATCAGCAATTCTGTGACAAGGTCACCGAAGGGAAAGCATCTCACTGCTTCTGTAAGGCTTTATGGAATAAAACTAAAAAAAGAACCAAAATCTTCTTCTGTTAAATACTCTGATGGCACCTCTTGTAACTTCACAAAGAGTTCTAAAAATAAAACTGTCACAAATGTCACTGTACTTCTGTTTAAGTTTCAGACAAAGTTGAGGTTTGGTTTACATGTTTGCTTTCCTTTCCCCCCAAAACAAAATGCAAAGGAAGTGGTTACCTCTCCTAAAGCAACTACACAGAACCTAAACTACCAGACACCAAATTATAACAGAATGATCCAGAACTTTTTAAAATAGGGCATTTAACAAGAATTTTTGCTGGACTACTAAAAAGTAGTAGAAAGAAAAAAAAAAAAAATCAGCTGCAACTCTTAAACACACTGGCATTTTCACTCACAGCTCACGTTTTACTGATTGTGTAGTGCTCTAGAGCACGGTGACTTTGGGAGATAAGTTTCAATATTCCTGAAGGGAAGTGCTGAGCACCTTTGGACATATCCTGTCTCTGATCCAGTCACTGTCTGGCACCTTTCATCGACATCTTCCTAACTCACACAAAGGTAACCAACACACCCTGACCCAACGGCGATCTCTGTGTCCAGTGCCAGAAAAGAGTCAGAAGAGTAGAAGAATATGATCTCAAACAAAAGGATCTGGTTTACTGGAATAAGAAGAGAGCAGTTCATCTGAAATTCAAAGAAAGTTTGATAAATCCAATGTTTCTGAACAGTGCTATGAATTATTACTATCAGTAATAACAAGCTATCAGTACAGTAACACAGTGAATACCTTAAACACCTTGTGGGGGCCTTCGCCGTGAGTCACAAGAAATTGTGCCACCTGCTGAACCATCATCAGCATCTCCTGAAACTGTTCAATGTTTCTGGAAACTTCCCAGTCCCACAGTGGCCATCAATATGGCCCTTATCAGCTCCTCCTGAGACTGGAGGTGCAGAGTCAGCATAAGCCCAGCAGTTCTGGCAAGTTCCCAATAGCCTGGCAAGTTTTTTGTGTAATCTGAAGCTCAAGAATAAAACGCACATGATGAAAAATCTTCCCTGCTTATCAGAATTAGCTTTTGGATGGAGTATCAGTGCTCAGAGTGGCAATGAGCAGAGTGCAGAGAGCCAGGGAAGGTCACAGCTGACTCATGCTGGCAGGAATAGCTGATCTGATAAGCTGTTCCTCTTGCCACGTGGAGCAGCAGCAGGGCAGACACAATGTGCATGAGGAAGGTTAGACTGCACCTGGGTGTGTAAAGGTCCAAATACACCTAGATACGGACTGAGAGTAATAGACCTGGGAGCATGTGAACTGTGAGAGGGGAGCAGTATTATGGTAAAATAGTCAAATGATTTTTCTCCTTCCCCCTGTATCAAACAGATAGAATCTATGCTGGCATTTCATTCAAGACTTTAGGAAATTATCTGTAAGGCCAAAACTGCAAAGGGCTGCTGAAACCCCCATGTCACTGCTCAGCTATTACAACAGGTCCTCACACTGGTTCAAACTGCTGGTGTAGAGTGTTAACAAGGATTAATAGATGTCACCTGAGACAAATTAAGGCTGACCATCAGACAAGTACCTGCGAGCTCTCTGTTTTGCATCAGATGTTAACAATTTGTCCAGTGCTTTATCAAATTGTTAGAATTTGAGCCCTGCTGTGTTTATTTCATGTGCATTTTTACTCGTAAGTATTATTCCTCATTTAAAAAATAGGGAATTAATACTATACAGAGTATATTTTCTCAGCTGTTGAAATTTCCATCTGCTTTCTACTGCCATGCAAGATGGAAAAAATGGTTTTATTTTTACAGAAATGGCAAAACAAAGATTGGGATAAATATTCAATGTCTTTTTTCTGGGATTAATATCCTGCTTAATATTCAGTGGTTAGAATTTGAGCTTTGTGAGCACTACCACAGAGGTTATTCATCTCTAATTATACTCTCAAAGCCAGACATGGACTGAGGAGAAACACTGAGATCATCTCCATAATCAAGGCGCATGCTGATAATAAGGAATGTGTGACTTTGTTACAAAGTAAGGCCAAGGCCAGCTCTTCTCTGTTACTGTAGGTAGAGCAACTTTGTTATTAGGAAAAAACCAAACAACAAAACCTTCCATCTTCTCTGCACTTTCTGTAAACAAACATTTTATTTTGGAAACAGCTAAGTTAGCATTGAAAACTAATAGGGAAATCTCCTAGAAAGACTAAAAAGAAAAAATTCAAGAACACTGATGGTATCAGACAGCTGATAACAATCACAGTGATTGTGACCAAGTACCATATGCCAAAACTGTTTCAGCAGAAGATTCACATACATGTAACATGACTCAGAAGATTTGTAACAAGAAACATTACCAGAAGTTTTGGGTAGGCCTCAGGAATTAATTTAACATTTTGCATCAAACACAAAGATCTGCTTTGTGTGTGTTGTAAAACAAAATAATCCCAAGTTATTCTTCAAAATTTAAAGAACTAATTCAAAGTGCAAACTAATCAAAGAACAGAGTTAAAGTTCATGTCTGAGAAAGCACAGTACTGAGCAATTTCTACAGTTAGAAAACCATTCCTGATATGAACATACTGTGTCGTGTGAGTTAAGGGCAACTTTCCCAGCTGCACCCACAGCCCTCTGTTTAGCAGGGAGGGTCCAACTACCTGGGGCCCATGACTTTTTTATTCTAGAATTCCAGGTTCCTGCCGTACAAAGAATACCTGGGTTATCTCTGCTTTCTGTTTTCACTGCATAAATAAATACCTAGTTACACTGTCAGAACAGCAACTTGTGCCAGGCTCCAAGGTCCCATTATCACTGGTAAAATGCTGCATCTGCTGTCCTTTAAAGCTTCACACAGAAAAATGGGGTTTCTCCTCTCTCAGAGTTGATCCCCCACACACAAGCACAGAGGAAATAGGAACTTGTAGCTGGAGATGAGGAACTACAGGGAAGCATAACAAGCCACCAAGGAAAGATAGAGCTTGGCTTTAACCATGAAACCCCAGGTCAGCAGGGGCTAAGAAACTGGAGGCTCAATTATGCCCAAACTGATCAACAGAAATCACAGTGATTATTTTCTGCATGAAGGCATTGACTGGCCCAGGAGATGAGGGATGAGCACAGCTCCCAGTTATGGAGACAGGCAAAAAACTGTAGTGGCAGGTGGTAAGGCTGGCCAACACTGTGGAGGAAGGCAGAGCCCCTTCCCTACGGTGAAAGGACAACAGTGAAGAAGGGGAAGACTTCCATGACCAGAAATATCACTCCAAGGTTTGTCTGTTTTTCTCCATCAACTGTGAGTCCTTGCATGCTGCAGAGCTGAGCTGCAGGAGCAGGACAGTGGTCCAGGACAGCAGTGCCAGGCCCACACCACCCTGCAGGAGCACACTTTCTCAATGGGCACTGTCACAGAACACTTTGGGAAAAGCTTCATGACATTTCCTAGTCTCAGCCCCAACTTGATACGCAACAGTGACACTGCCCAGAAGTCACAAATGTCAACAGCTCTCACAGCCTGGCTGGCACCACATTTAGGTAATAGATTAATGACTCTCTGCTACACCCTTTTATAAATCACACTGCAGATCTCAAATTCCAGTACCTACCACCACCATCAGTGTTTGCTAGTAGAGCAGGAAAGGGCTCCTGCATGTTCATGTAACATTTTTTGTTCAGTGAGCCACAACTACCCATCCAAACACATCATGTGTACCCATCCAAAAACACAACAACTGGAACATTATATTAAAGGCTTTCCAGTGAGATTTATTGCTGCCACTTCCCTGGAAACTATATCCCTAGCTCAGCAGGGCAGTTCTTCTTTCTGTGGGCCTACTCTGCCCTTGATTTAAGACTTTCCATTCTTAGCTGTCCCCAGCCATCACCTCCCTTGCCACAGGAACCAGTAGTTATTCCACCTGCTGCATATTCCCAAGAAGACAAGTAAGTCTTCACATTTTTCAAGGAGTATTTCCATTGATTTGGCATGTCATTAACATCCCTGCAAATGGCTTAGGCCAGGACCCTCCTCAAAACAGCCCAAATTGTTAAAGCTATATTATTTCTATATAAGGCCGAAATTTGCTAAATTCACTTTAGAGAGTCTTCTTTTTAAGCCTCCTTTCAGCTATGGCTAGAGAACCACAGTCCCCACAGACCTGAAAGTGACTGATACTATCTTGAGGGAAGCAACACAATTATATATGTACATTTGAAGTATTGCACACATTCAGCATAGGCCATGCTAAGCTTCCCAAACAGAGCTGCTACAATGAACAAGGCCATCAGCAAACTGTCCCTAATGCCACATGCCTAACAGATTGCTCCCTGTGTGTACCCTTTGGAGAAGTTGAGCAACAGAGGCTGGTATAAGATTAACATTTGAAAGACCGAGGGAATGTTGGAGCTAAGCAGCTGGTCAGAGCACACAGCTACAGCCATGGAAAACCTGCTCTCTTCTCTGCAAACTGCCTTCTCTCACACACAGAGACGCCTTGGCCCGTGAGACAACCGCACTGACAGCCCCCTGCGAGCTGCCCCCAGCTCTGCAGGGACTCCGAGGATGATCTGCGTGGGCAGGGCCCACCCACACTCCCCAGTGTGCAGGGTTCTACACGGCTGCAGCTGGGGAGCTTGGCTGTGGTCACCCTCAATGCTGCACAGTGACAGGAAGGACCTCCTTTCATCACCAGACCAGAGGGTTCAGCCTTCGCAGGCTGCGGTGGGAGCATCCTTTTCCTGAGTGCTGTGCAAAGACTTCCAGATAAACAGGCGCTGGCTCTGTCAGCCTCTCTTTTATCTCATAGCTGAATCCCAGCTAGAACGAGCACTAGGCCTATGTTAACAACTAGGTTTGTTCTTAAGGAGTAACAAACTCAGTGAGGAGGACAAGAACAGGACAGACTCTTCACAGATGTTGTTTGAAAACATTTGTTTTGTGATTTCTGCTGGCAGAACAATAATAATACAAATCCTTTAACCTACCTCTACCTGTCAGTAACTAACAGCTTGTTGCAAACTGAACTAATAAAAGACACGTGCAGGTTCTAAGGGCATCAGTCAGCATTGGAAAAGATCAGTCACTGCAACCCGTCCAGCATGTTAACTTCCTTCTAGCAAAGCAAGATACCATTTGTCACTGGCTCTTATCAGTAGTTACTGCTCAGAGATAAAGAGCCATGACAACCCAGCTGACACTGCACATTTAACACACAAAACCTGAAAGTGAAAATGCCCTGACTTAAGACACTGTGACATTACACATGCAGCCTGAAGAGAAGGAGGGCTGCTGTGACCATACAAACCTTGAGCAGCCTCTCAGGCTAATTCAACCAGCAGTGGCTGGCCTTTGCCAGATTGTTCCAGCAACACTTCTCCAGTCAAAATCCCCAATATCCATCAGCTTGGAGAATGATGTTCATCACCTCAAAATATTCCCAAAACCAATTCAGAAACTAAAGTAAAAATAAACTACTCAGTCTTCAGTTTCTCATTTTACTGTTTAACCTAGGGTCTCCTAGGTTAAAAACCACACCTCTTATACCCTGCATACACACACACACTGAATTTCTTTACTGCTCACTGTTGTCAGGTTTTCATTGTCAGACTGATACTCTCAGTACTAGGCAATACTTAAAAGCCAGCAGTTATAGGAAATTTAATAGTTATGGCCTTCCTGAGAAGGAAGGGAATGGAGAACACACAAAACAACTTCAACCCCTCTCCCCTTGAAAGAGGTCTTCTTCTCTAAGAATGAAATAGCTGAGAGTGAAAAAAAAAATCTGGGGGGGACACAGCATCAACTGAAGTGTTTTAATGGAACTCATTACTGGCCCTTAAAAAAGGGTGATGGCACATACACAGTCATTTATCAAGACCAACTGCCAGACATTGGGAAAGAAGCCAACCTGTGTATAGCCCTAATTTAGCTATTTGCATATTAAAACGAAAAACATCAGAGGGTTGGACACTGAATGGAAACCAGGCATCCTCACCCAGAGCACTGTATGTTGCTCAGTGACTGGGGGAGTCCTGTGGTGACCAGTCCACAAACCCAGCAGTGTGTAAGCAGGTGCTCATGGTTAAGCATGGTAACAATTGGTAATTACACCTATAATTAATACCTGCGGATAAGACTTTATACATTAAAAACTATATACAAGCATTAACCAGTCCAGCTGAAGATTTGAGAGGAAAAGCTTTTCAGGAATACATGCACATTTTTTTGTAGGCACATGTGAACATGAGATGTCAGTGCTCGGAGCCAGCTGCAAACAGTGCTGTGGAGTGCTGCTCAAAGCACGAGGACAAGCCAAAGTGACAGCACCACAGGCTCCTGCTTCCCGGGGGCCCCCAGAACAGGCACCCGAACCTCAGTCTAAAGCACGGCCACAGGTGACACCTAGCTACATAAGACAATGCAAACATACCTTTTGTTGTCCTAGTTGCAAGAAAAGAAACAGGAAAAAGAATAAGAACATTTAATCTAAAGAAAAAGCCCCAAAAAACTACAAGTCCCATCCAAAGTGCAGTCTATGTTAAGGTGCCTGTTGCTATTGTAGTACATTGTAACTGATCTAGGCTATCACACAGAAGGAAGCAGCAACCATCCCCTATAATGTGTCAGCTTTAGAACCGCATGGTGTCACCAGGACGACCTTACCTTCCCAGCTCTTCACCAATTTCGTAAACGTCCTCCACCTTCTGTTGCTTGAAGAAAGCCATACTTGGTCTTTCATTGATGCTCAAGGATGATGCAACTAGAATATTAAGAAAGAATGACATTCATTGCACCTTGCAAGAGGCTAAGTCTCAGTAATGCACATTTGTGGTACAGGCACTTTGGATCCACTGCAGCTCCTTCATGGCCAAAGTTACCACTGATAATCAAAATAACCAATTCATCAGTCTCAGTCAAATAGTGAGGTTCAAATCTGGAAAGAGAGGAGCACCTTTAAGTGAAGGAGATTCTTGGCCACCACTGACGTACCCAAGAACACACCTAACTAGAAGTACAGAACACACCAAGAAACACAAACGTGATGAAAGGAAAATGAATGAATAATTTAACAAAGTTCTGGACAATAAGGCCTCCACACTACACTAAGAGAACCAGCATGGGAATTAGCATTAGACTCCCCCAGACAGATCCTGAGCAAGGGAGACAAGGAGGCAGAGCTTCCTTTTTCTCAGGTCAGGCAGTGCTCCTGAAGTACACAGCACACAGACATTTGAACTGCTGCTGGAAAAAAGTGCTGTGATTCCCTCTCCAGAGCTTTCCATCATGCACAGTAGGTGTTTCAAATGAGAAGAACAGCAGCAGCATCTGCTGCAGGTGTTACTTTGTGTAACCGTGCAGTTTGTTTCCTGAACACAATCTTTTAATCTGATAATCCCTGTGAGCTCTGAACATACAAGCCTCATACTGGTGCAGCTGGAGCATCTGTGCATTATGCTGGGCTGCTTCTGGATGAGGAGAAGATGAGAACTCACACCATTCCTTGGGATACACCTCCACAACAATGTATGTTATGGTAACGGAATAGATGTGAATGAAATAATTGGCCAGTCAGGTCATGACCTATTTATTGTTCTCTGTGGAGATGAACACTGGCACTATGCCCAATGCCCCAAATATCCACTGTTTAGATCAGAACATGTAAAACAGCTGTAAGGCTTCTAGTACCACAATAAAATCTAACTACATTGAGACATACAGTTATTCTCACATATCTCTACACTCAACAGCCTATCTTGTCATTGTAATGTGCTTTGCTTTATAACTCCCAGATGCTGCTTCCTTCAGATGCACTGGGGACTTCCAAGTTCTGTATCCCTATACCACTCCTGCATATTTTTAAATTGCAGTCATTGGCATCTGACTGGTGCATATTGTGAAGCATATTAAACAAGCAAACAAACCTCTGTTTTGATCCTTTAGAAATAAGTTCAATTCAGTGTTGCAAGAAGATTCAGCGGACCTATAAAACACGACTAAGTGTCAAAGAGCAATTGCAGTAGTGCTGTCAAACTGAAAGGCACACAAATTGAAGATTTCTCTCCAACAAAAGCAGGTATGGTACGCAGAAAATACATTGTAAAAATCTAACAATTCCTCAATACACACCCAAGGTGTCATCATTCACTCACTTCAGAAAAAAGATTGGTTGCTTTTTTTTTGCCCCAGCCCTTTTTACAAACCACTGGCTTCTAATGCATGGGTGGCATGTTGAGTATCAATTTCTTTCCAAATACACTCCTCGTATTATTTCAAGGAACAGAAAGTCTCTTAGCATTTCTACATAAATATATATTTTTAGTTGACGTTAGCAAAACCTTCACGTCAGGACAAAAATTCTTTGATTGCTTTAAGTCAAGCAGAAGGGCTATGACATCAGTGCTTCACAGCTTCACCACTGTCAGATGGTGAGGAGTTTTTCAGCCATACATCAGGACTGTGACCTGTGCTCTCTGGAGGTGTGTATGTGCCTCTCCAGGGTGCTGTGGTGTGACATGCTGTGGTGTGACATGACTGACATGCACCTGGCACACGACCCAAACACACCCGTTTCTGCCCGTGTCATTTGTGAGTGACCATTTTGTGACACACTTGCAGGTGCCCCAGAGGAGGAGAGGGAGGTGAAAGGCATCCCGCACATGCTCCCAAGAACAGCACTGCTGGAGGTCTGCACTGCACATGAAATGGCTCAAGAGCTCTGAGGCTGCTGCATTTCTAGTAACAAACCTGCTCAAGCCCCAGTTTCAAAAGTGTCATGGAGACAAACGTGCCTCCCTTGCCCTCCTGTGTAACAGAGCTTTAGCAATGATCTCTCTTGTCGGGCTGCCTGAGGCAAATGAGAGGAACCACAGAGGTTGTGACACTGAGGCCCAGGGTAACCACCACACTGTTAAAATACATTGCAGAAACCAACACTTGCATTGGTGAGCATGATGCACTGCAATGTGTATTATTATTTTTCAACTTTCTATCCTGGCTTTGTCGATGTTTTCATAGTTTTTCAAGGTGAAGCCAGGTGAACTGTCCTGTTAACTCTGTTAACTCAATAATTTCCTTCCCAAAACCACATTCATACCTGGGACGAAAATGTCTATTTTACTTCTCAATGAAAATAAGCAACTCAAATTTCACTTTGTAAGCAAATTACAAAGTGATTTATACAAAGTGAAGAATTCTTGAAGTACTCCTCAAGTAACCTTTCATAATCTCACTGAAAGATCACTGACCACTATTGCTCAGAGCTTGAAACTACAGTCAATAAATGCTTGAGTCATATTTACAAGAATGAGGACATCTCTGAGCTATTTGCTCCTTACTAAATTTATGTAATATCGCTTGCTATTGTTCAAAGCAGAATTTTCTGAAGTGTTGGCTGCGTTCAGCCTTCGCAGACTTCAAGAAAGCAAGCAAAGGACAAAGCCAAGCCTTGCTGAAAACCCCAAACCCTTCGCTTACCCTGAATTGCAAAATTACACTCTGAGCACGTACAAAAGCCAAGTACAAATAAATGCCCAGGTAATAAGAGATGCTGCTGAGACTTGCCCAAAGACTGTAAATCCCTCAAGATGACTACTCCCTTCATCAGAATCCAAGGTACATGTTCATAAACAACATTAATGCAAACACACCTAAAAAGTCATTGTTTTAAGAAAGAGTTCATTGCCATTTAGAAGAGCAAGTTAAAAAGATTGCTTTGAGAGTGGGGAACCCACCCGAAATGCACCTGTGAACACAGTCACTTAATGTCTGATTGACAAGTTCACTCATCTCCCAGCATCCTGCAAAGAACACAGCTGATTCTGCAGGTGCATAGAATCCATGCAAAAATAACCAGGAAATTCCCATCCCTTCTGCTGATCTCTCAACTTACACCCGTTTCTGCAGAGGTCAAAGCAGTAAGTTAAATCACCCTCAAAGGACCCATCTAAGCCCAGAGCACGGCTTTTGAAGGCTGAAGACAAAACTGTTGCACAGTGCTCAGACCCCCGGTGGTACCTCTGATGTGTTGGTGTTCCATGTCTCTCACTCCACGTTATCCTATCCTGCCTTCCACAGGCATCTCTCCCCGGCTTTCACCCAGCAGTCACACTTAGCAAAGGCCAAAAATAGATCATACACTTGATGACACAAAGCAACTGTCACTGGCACAGCACAAAGGGGTAAGCCCACAAAAGACAGCCTTCACATGCTTAAAATTCATCTGAAATAGAAGTGCCATTCACAAGCATGAATGTTATTCTTCTCAGACAATACACCTTCAACTTAGGAAACTAAGGTAATTTCACTTCCAAAGATTTCTTATACTACAGGGTTTTTGTTGGACACCATTTACAAGTACAGAGCACAAGTACATCAAAGCAGGAATGAGAGCATTAATTTTTGCCTTCTAGTCAGGCAGCGATTTTTCTTAGGGTAGCCAGTGAAGGCAGGCAGAATTAGAGATGGACAGACATTCATCTTGGACTCAGACAAAGAAGCTGTTCAGGATCCGAGGAAAGAGCAACAACCAACTCTTTTTCC
Source organism: Sinosuthora webbiana (assembly GCA_013397395.1). Lineage (NCBI taxonomy): Eukaryota > Metazoa > Chordata > Aves > Passeriformes > Sylviidae > Sinosuthora > Sinosuthora webbiana. The sequence continues at coordinate 136,786 of VXBN01002767.1, read as the reverse complement.
TTATGCACACACCTTATGCTAACACTTCAGGGGCATCTCCCCTCCTCCTCGTCACAATGAGCATTTTCATATGAAGGCCAACTTCTACTCAGCATTTACACTGCTGTGTTTCCATAATGGTAATCCATGGTACGGTATAGTATATAGAGTTTAGTATAAGAACATAATACTTCACCTTTTATTGCTGTATCCAACTCTCCTTAATGCAGGCCAAATACCACAAGGCAGCAAAATACTGTTTATCCTGTATGAATGATTTTACTATAGACATGGAACAAAGATGCAACAAACCCAGAAATAGGATACAAGCTCTGAGATGGCAGTTTCAGGCACTAGAAACATGTCCTACCTCATCTCTTCACATTCTTCCTAAACTCTGTCCGACCATAAAATAGGATCATATTTACCATAAGAAATCACAGTTTCCCACTGTGATTTAAGGCATATATTTACACACACATACTTTACATCAGTACAATCCCTGGATAAAGACATTCTTATTGGAGTACAGGAGGGGCCTTTTTAGTGCAGCTTGTGCTGTATACAAAGGACAGCAATCTACAGAAACCCACTCTTCTGTAGAGAGTGACAGAATCCCTCTCAAGAGGAGCAGAAGTTCTATATCTCTCCTCTACTGAAGTTTTCCCTGCACAGGTAAGTTACTAGCCTGTCATTACCAAATTATGTGACAATCAGTGACTGGTTTATACATGCCAAACCCATAATAAATGTCCACTCACCAATGAACAAGAGCAGAATACAGAAATCAGAGGTGAGAACAGAACTGTTGGACCACTTCCCTCGCCAACAGCCTTGCACTTTTTTCCTTAGGGTTTCTTCTGTCCTAAGGAAACCAATTTCAAGTGACTGAAGTAACAGCTGAATAATCTGACTTTCTCAAGTACACCTGACATGAGCTGAATCATTAAATCTTCTGCCAAACTCAGAAGCATTCCCTGTGGCATGCTTTTATATTACAAAACATTACTTACACTAAGCCAAAATCTCAAACCCATTAGAACAGATCAAGTAAAAACTTCCCATATGAACTGTTTTATAATACTGAAAAATGACCAAAACCAATTTAGACTCAAAACCAGACTGTTTCAAATAAATGATCTGGGAACCAGCCCCCCAAAACCCCAAACCCATTAAACAAATTAAAGTTATATTGTCTTCTAGTTTTATGCTAAAACGAAACAGATTTTTATAAGCATTAAAGTATTTTCTTCTTTCACTTTCACTCCTTTTTTCACCTTTCTTTCTCTTTTCTTTTATCCCACAAAAGACTAAGCAATTTCAACAGCAAAAAAAAAAAAAAAATCCCAAACAACCCAAGTGTCTTTTACCCTCTGCTTTCAAATAAGCAGAGGACTCTTAAAAGTTCTATTAATTTCAGCAGACCCTTATTTTCACTGAAACATTTTCCTGTCAGAAAACAAAGGCAGCCTAAGATTTTTTCTGCCAGGAAATCGAGGCAACTATTACTACCTGCGCATCTATAAAAGCACCACAAAACACACCCAGCACCTAAGCAATTCAGCCCCATTACAGAATCACTGCTCCTGCCACTAACTCTCAAGGGTTCCTTTTCTGAGCTCCCAAATTTACCCTGCAGTAATTATATGTGTGGCGAATGACCCAAGACTGCATTTCCAGGCCTCTGTTCAAGCACACGTACCAAGCACGTTGGCTCTGCGGCTAATTCCAGCTCCCGGCCAGGGCCAGGGCTGCAGAAGCGCCCGAGTGCTGAGCGGGGTGGGAGCACAGCCGGGACCCTCGGGGCGCAGGGGAAGCCGCCAGCGCCGGGCGCGCTGGCACAGCATGAGCAGAGCCCTGCTCCCGTCCCTGAGGCGCCTCCAGGGATTACTGCCACACAAAACTCACATCGCTGCCCCGAAGTCAAGGGAGACCTTTCCTCCGCGATCCGTGTTTCTCGGACAAACAATTGAAAGGCACAGGAAAGTCTTAAACCAGCTGATGTTTCAGAAGAGGGTCAGAATTGAGCTTTTCCCTCACGCGTTAAGCAGGTGAGCACTGTGATTTCGGTCCTTTTGCAGCTGGTAATTGATCAGCCAAAGCAGGAGAAATTGCCACAGATTTTTGCCCTCTAACTCACATCTTCCTTCCTGACTGTCCTCCACAAGGATGCAGGCCGGGCCAAGCCAGTCCCCTACGCCGTGCTGTGCTGCTCCAAGACCCTCCGGCTCACTGGCTCTGGAACAGGTGCAAAGAAAGCCAAGTGAGGGAAAAGGCGGATAACCTTGCGGACAAACTATGAAAGTCGCACAGCATTCGCTGAGCGCTATCAGTAACTGAGCCTGAACCCCGGACCAACTGCAGCCGATGGCCTCGGACAGAACGGCGCCAGACTGAGCGGCGTGTAACACCAACAGCGGCGCCTGTGGAACCGCTGCACTGCCCGGCCCCCGTGGGACCTGCTCGGGGATAAAGGACAGCTGCTGGCGGCGGGGGTGCTGCGGGGAGCTGCCTTTCCCCGCGGCTGCGGGCACACAGAGCCACCGCACACACCGTGGAGGAGCCGAGGGTCCGCAACCCGCCAGCCCCGCGGGAGGCACCGGCCGCCGGCCCCGGCGCTGCCCGGCCAGAGGAGCTGCACAGCCGCGACACCGCAGCCCCTGAACCGCGGCACAGGCGGCACACGGAGCGGGAGCGCCGTGAGGGCGGCTCAGCGCAAGGGACGGACCCAGAGGAACACGGAGAGGGAACGTGCGGAGGCGCCGCCGGCTGAGAGGGCAGCGCGCACTTACCGCGTCCCCCGCGCTCCCGGAACGCGCAGGACCCGCCGGGCCGGGCAGGGCGGAGGCTGGCGGGGCCGAGGGGCCGGGCAGCGCCGAGGAGCCGCGGGGCCCTGCCCGTCCCGGGCCCGGAGGGAGGGCTGAGGGAGGTGCCCGGCCCCAGCTCCGCCCAGGGCAGCACCGTGGTGGGAGGGCGGCGGGGTGGCCGCGGGGACTCCGGAGCCGACAGCATTGTTACGGCCGGGGCAATGGCAGCCTCGGGACACCCAGGACATCCCGGCTGTGCCAGCCCTGCACTGCCCCTGATGGGATGCAGGTATCTCAAGCTGGGCCAGTCCAAAGCCTTCCAGACCAACGCAGCTCACCCAGGCTGACCGGGAAACATCTCAGATGTAGAATCCTATTTCCTTGCTTTAGTAGATACAGGATATGTGAAAGCAATACCAAGAAAATAAGACTGAGGAGGCAAATCCAATGGAGAGGCACTTAAGTTGTATAAGCCTTGTTTCTGTATTCTATACGAGCAGAAACACAAGCTTAGGTTGGTTACTGCGTGGTCTGAAACCCACTCTTACCCAGTGAAGTTGCCCATTGTTTGAAGAAACCAGTGTGACACAGAAGAGCACAGGTTCCCAGACCTCATCGGGCAGCTCAAGCTGCATTCACATGCACTACTGTAACAAACCTCTACCATCCCTGCTTCCCAAGCTGCCGTAGCCCAAGTCTTGGCTTCCAACAATGACATCCTTCATCTGTTCACTCTCCTATCATAAAGACATCCCCAAAACCTGTAAAACTAGATTGTCTCTGGCTTTATTTGGCACACATTAATTGCAGCAAACACTCTTAGGTCTCTTTAAATTTCTTCCAGGCAAGTTAGTATCGAAGTCGCAGGGGAACCCCGAGAATGAAGGGAAGTCGGCAAAGCAAACGCAGCATACAGCCAATATGATCAGTGCTACGTTTCTCCTTTATTCTGTGTAAGATGGCAGGTTTTGTACACTCTATATATATAGTTTACAGTTACAGATACGTTTTGATTGGTACATGGCACAGGGAAGAATGCAAACACTTATTGTTTAATAAACTGTTTAAGGTAGCTACTGTGTCCACACCAATTACTATACTTGCTAACTACTACAAAAACCTTTGACCCTTGCTAACACCTTAAGTTATAATTCTAACTGCAACACACTCCTGGCACTGAATTTCTAACTGCGCCACAACCTCTACAGGCCTCAGTGCCATGGCCTAGAGGCCTCAGCAATATGGCTCAGTCTGGATGATTCAACTACAGCTTATCTCCTACATAATATCCATCATTTGCTAATGAGAAATAATGTGGGACTGTTCACACCTTCAAAATAAATTACAAGTGCCAGGTTGCCTTCACTTCCAATCCTCTATGTGATTACGGTAACTCAATGTGAATGGCAAGTTATCATACATAAATAAGCCGGATGTTTTCCTTTGCAGTAAGATGTGAAGATAGATAAATTTAAGAGTGATTTTATTCTAGGCAAGTACCTAAAAGGCAGTGGTTTTTATTATCCCAGTTAAGAAGAAACTTGTCTTGTCCCAAGTCAAGAGGACTGAACTGTGCCCCTGATTGTCCACCCTTAGAGTGGTGTTCACAGCCCATACGTTCCACCCGGCTCTTCCAACTCCAAAAGGAAAGTGGCTGCATCTGATACTACACAGGGTGGAGAACAGGAAATGGGAGCAACAGTAAATGTTTCAAAGGGCAGTGGAAGCATTCAGAACTCCTCGAAGGGAAATAAAGATTTTTAATTTCTCACCTTTAGCTCTGCAATGGGATACGATCACATGGAAGTCACAGCAATCATGCTACAAAATTCTAGAGCAAAGGGCACAGGAGGAAGGCCACTGTTTTTGTTTGCTCCTAGCTGCAAGGAAAGGAACAAAACACTCTGAGAGGCTACAGCTGCTTTTGAAATTGGGACAAGCTCTCCCTAGACCCGGAAAAACCTCACTTTGAAAAAAGGTTTCCAAGAGCAGCAAAGGTAGACTGAATCCCACCCCTGCTGCCATGTCCATGGGGCTTGTCTGTAAGCCCAAATACAGGTTCCATCCAGGTAGGATACTGCTCTTTCATGGTTCTGTAGTTACTCACCCTTAAAACACTATCTCAAGACTTCTTTGTAACATCTTTGGATGAAGGTAAAAGCCTTTATGTGCATACATAAAGGACAAGAACAGAAAAGAACAGAAAAGGACAAGAACAGAAAAGAAAACTCAAATCTGAGCAAAGTTTCAAGTAGGCAGCACCAGCAAACACTCCAGCCACGCATTTGCCAGCCTCCTTTAGAAGCGACAAAGTAGGAAACCCGTACCTTATGTTCCAAAGGGGGAGTTCCAGGATTAAAAACCAGAAAAACACCACCTGCGTTTCTTAAAACAGGCAAATAGCTTATTCCAGAGTTTAATCACCAATCACAGTGCCTGAAGACATCACTGATTCCATCCATCAGCTCAAACCGGACATCTCAGGGACAGCTCACTGCCACAACCTAGCTGGTTTGTACACACCAAAGGTACATGGTGTTTGAGAGACAAAGGCAGCATGCAGCAGCTCAAGACTAGGGGAATCTTAGTTGGCCAAAGTCATCTTAATTTACCAGGCATATTCTAGTATTGAATGTTTGAATTACTGAAGATGTATATTTTTAATAATTGTGTTTTTTAAAATCACATTCAATATATAGTCCCGAGTTTTGCTTTCTAGTCTCATGCTCTAAAAAGTAAACATTACAGGTGGGCATCCTTGAACTGTAGAAAAATGTGGCTTTTACAGCAGATCATTACAGTGAAAATATCACTCTGCTAACTTCTGACTGAACCTTCTACCTCATTACCCAGGGGGGGAGTTTCCAAGGCAGAGCACACCCTTCCTTTTCATTATCTGAGGGAACATACTTCATGTGTGGGAATTCCTAAAGCTTCAGCACTACATGGATTCTGCTTTCTGTTGAGGTCAAGGAGCTACAGATAAGGAAGCTATGTTTAGCACTTCTGAAAATCCCAGAGAAGGAACACCTGACACCTTGTAATAGCAGATTCAGGGTGTTCTCTGCATCTCTGAGGCACCCAGAGCACAGTGAGACTCTGCAGGGATTTGATCTCAGTTCAGAGCAGGCCGGCTGTGTTTATCCCAAGTTACGCATTTCTTAGGAACCAGGTTTTTAACAAACATCAGCCACACTCACATCCTTATTGCAATCCCACTGAGAGCAGATGCTTCAAGCTTCGTTCTCAGGAGCAAATGGGAGTCTCAGCTGTTTTTTATAGGCCCCAGCAGCTGCTTAGGGCAACATAACCTACTCAAGCTAAACATGCCAAGTATCCAAGTGAGGACATTGCTCTTCATGCACTCTTCCCAGAATTTTCTGTTTATTTCTCTGACTTAAAATTTTCAGTATACAGGACACAAGGTCCTTAGGCCATAGCTGTGTTCTGCCTCAACTGCTGATCTCTATCCTGTTTTGTAACCCCTCTGAACAGATTTCCAGCTGTGCCAGTATCTACTCCTATAACAGCTTGCCATTCTGTAGCAGAGCCAGAGGACAAGAACCCTGCACTATTCACCTCTGCTATGAAAGATATGCTTGGATATGCAATTACAATCATGTCCTAACTCTTATTTTTTCCTCCCTTACATTTAGTTATTAAGTTACATATCTGAAGTAGCTAAAGTATTCAAACCTCTTTAAGGGAATCAAGCAATTCCAAAATGAAAAATTCATATCTGAAAGACACATATTGAGACTTGATTTCCAAATTAATTGAGTACTTGGTTAAATTTTAAAACTGAAATTATTTATTTGACTACAAAAGACTGTGTCAGAACATCAGTACCACGCCTCCTAAAGAAGCTTTTGGGCTCAGGAGATATTATAAAAATATGTTTCCCAGAAAGTGTGTGCACTCAGAAAATTCCTATGAACGCTCATGCAAATTTTGTCTCCCTCCCCCTCCACCTTCTCCCAAGAAATGAAGGACACCAATGACAAGTTTACCCAGTCAGCATCACCTACATGCAACATGTCTACGGTTCACATCTTCATGCTTCAAAGCCAAATTTACATGTATATTCCCTTATAAAGATTCTCTCAGACCTCGTTATCAGACAAAAATACAAGCTCTACCACCAGCTTGTTCTGATGACACCTACAGATACTTCCATCTGTTATGGGGAAAAAAGAAAGAAGAACCAGAGCAATCTATAAAGTAATAAACAATTTATTTTTTCTTTACATCAATCTTGATGAAGATAATATCACTTGTATTTGTCATTCGAATGTCTCGTACCGCATATTGCTGATTTTTTAACATGGCACTTCAGGGAGCAGTCACTTAAAACAGCTACACAATTTCATTAAATTAATCCATTTGCCATTTCTCAGTTACGTGTCTGAACATACATCTCTGTCAAATTTAAGACCATTCATTCATTTCTGATGTTTTATAAGGAAGAAAAAAAAATCTTGCCCTTTCTGCTGAAAAATCTTACCATGTTTACAAACACTGAGGGGAAGGGGACAATCTCTCACAGAAGACACCGAAACGGGAACAGAAAAATCCTTTTTATTGATTACATAGCTGGTAAAAAGAACACCACCAAGCACTGTGATAACACTGATAACACTACCTGTACACATGTACAGGTCAAGCTGAAATACTGTGCAGTTCTAATAACTAGAGGTGTAGTGCACCAATTTTTTGCTTATTTAACAGAAGATAACAGACCCTTTTAAACAGCAAATGAAAAGCTTCACCAGAAGTCATGCATACATGAACAGAGCTGGAGGAATATTTTGCACAATGCAACTTTGCAGTCTGGGTTACATCACATATTCTGGGAACCACGGGTGAGGAACTCTTTGCACCTTACACGCATGGCCTTGAAGTTAAAGTATTGCCTTGGCAGTTGTTATGTGTATGACCAGGTCAGCTGCCCACTACCTGGCTGCCATGAATGGTAAACCTCAAGCACCACTTCAGAAGTTCACACACAGACACAAAGTCTTGGGCTCCATGCAGTTCAGCTTTGGCAGGCTACTGAGGCACGCTGTATTTTGGCCTGGTTTCATCAGGTTTAAACACTGCCTGTGCATCCTGCATGTCCCTAATGAGTTACTGCTCTACAAGGTAACCAGATTTAAGCACCACTAGAAAACTAAGTCACACAATCACATTTGCAACAGCAAGCAAGGCAAGCTCTCTTCACGTTACTTCCTGCTGTACGCATCTTATTTTTGTTCCACAGAGACTTCTAGTGGCCAGAGGTGAGAAACCCCTGCAATTTTTTGACCTTTTAGCTCATCACTAAATAAGTTGCGAGGCTTAGCAAAATGAAGCCAACAGCTTGCTGGGAAATTGAGCATAACAGCATTACTGTGTAACTGGAAACAACTTCATAGAATGAAACACAACAACACATGCACACACAAACTGAACCCTCAGTACAACTCTAACAAAAATGGTCCTGTAATATTGCAGGTCATGTTTTGTCTGCTAAAGAACTTCCTGAACTGTCACCTTGAAGTTAGTTTTATCTTCACAACCCAAACATTTCAATGCAATCAGTCTGAAACATCTCCTGAAGTCATTGGACTAGTTCATAGTGAAGACTCAAAGCCAAAGAAAAATGGATTATAGGAATAGGGTTAAGTACAAGTATCTAAATTCTTCACCTTACTATTTCACTTGTGGTCACTGAAAGGAAGATCTTCACCTTAAAAAAAAAATTGTTTAACACTTGAAAACAACATTAAAACAAACATACAAACAAAAAGCCCCCATTACATATTGATTTAGAGACCAGCTCTTTCAAAACCAAGACAGCATAACTAGAAAATTAGAAAACCTGGTCCCATTTTTGTATTCAAATACTGATTGTAAGTAGGAAAAGAATACAGTACATGCAATAATATCAAAACCCTGCCCTCCAGTACACAAGCAAAAGTAACTAGGGAATTAGAAAAAAACCCCAGCTACTGCCTACCACAGACAATTTAGGGGGCATTTTAGAAGACTAGTAACATATAAATCAAGATGATCAAACCATCAGTCCCCCATTGGCAAGGATTTGCTGGCTAGGTAAAAATTATGTGTCATAAAGGAAGCATAAATTTTGTATCAAAAGTAGTCCTCTAAGTTACAACTTCACCTCTGATTAAATAGTTCCCTTCCATCTAAACTAACTTATAATATGCTTACTTGGAGAAGGCTACAACTACATTATCTAAAATAGAAGTTTTTAGAAAGTGCTGTGAAACAGAAGCAGGATTTCTCTCTGCACACACTTAAGTTGACTAAAACGATTACATGATGATACCCAATAAAGTACTACTACTTCTAGAAAACCAAAACAAAACACATAAAATACAAGCTTGATGTACTTGACTCTTCCCAATTATTAGCTTTGTTTTTTGCCGATTAACCACTTCCCCGGAGCCCAATGATTTGCTGCCTAGTATTTGAGTCCCAGTTTTCTCATGACACATTATAGTCAATTCAACACTCTAAAGAGCCAACAGTTCAAGAAAAAAAACACTGCAAAAGTCCAGAGAATAGCCAGCAAGAGAGAAACCCTCCTTCTCCCCAGAACCATTTATGAGCACTGCTAGTCACTAAATGAGAGAGAATGGTCCCCAGTCACACTTCCACAGCAGAAACACTACAGCTCAACAGCCCAGATGTTGCTCCTTACAGCTGTCTTGCAGGAAGTGCATCCAACACTCACACTAAAGCTGAGTACATTAGGAGAATATTGCATTTTTCTTTTGGAAAAGGATCTTCAGTTCCTGTGTGCACGTTGTGACCTTTAGGTTCCTTTGATTGATTGGTAAATATTTGTTTTATGAACCCAGTCCCTACCAGTATTGTACAATAGTTCTACAGTCATGCAGAAAGAATGCTGTGTCTCTTCTTAAAGAGCAAGATTTCACCTTAGGTCCTGAAGAGGAAGAAGCATTAAAAGAAAAGAAAAAAAAACAAAAACAACAAAAAAATCCCGTAACAAAACAAACCTTCAAGAGATACACGAAAAATTAGCTCCTAAAGCACGGTACTCCTGTGACAAACTCCATAGTATCTGGAGTTCGGTTGTGGCCTTTTTGAACTATTGCAATCAAAAATGTGAATACAAATAAAATTGATTAAAGAGAGTTTGATCTATAAACCCCTTTGCATTAATGAGAATCTCTATCAATACAGCTGCCCTGAAAAGTAGAAATTATGTTTGCTATCACTGTTTCGACAGTCAGTGACAAAAATAGGTACTTATTTTATCTTTACTTTAGAGTACATATATTCAAGTTTTCTGTTTGGTGATCCATGGCATGACACTTCAGGAAAAGACAAAGGCTAGAGTGAGCCAACCTGAATCCAAGAAATATGATGTCCTCTAACGTTGAGCCTGCACTACGAAAAACATGATTACATCAAAAAACCCCTAAACTCAGAGTAACAATGAATGTAACAGAGCATGGACTTTCCTTATTGCTCCACATCCAGGCATTAATGGTGCACTGTGGGAAAACAACTGTCAATTCAGCTAAATGACTAAACTGAGACAGATATTAAGTGCTCTACAAATGATTCTGTGAACATAAATGTAAACAGAAGTGTTTGGCCTCCATACAAAGTGGTATTTCTGAAAGTGCTGGGATTTGGAAATCTGTCCTGCATATTTCCAAAAGCAACAGGTTTACATTCTGTTGGACAGGATTAATAAAGTGTTTTGGAGGTTAACTCACTTTGGTCATGATCCCAAAGAACAGTTTATATTAAGCAGTTTCAGCTATCCTCCTCATCATCACTGATGAGGTCTCTTTTCTCCGCGCAGGTCTCCCGTTCACGCAGGAAGTCCTCGCGGATGGCCTCCAGCTCCGTCAGCTCCAGGCGCACCTTCTCCAGGTGATAGGCCCTGCGGTTCCTGATCTGCCGTAAGGGAAAAGGGTTCAGGTCTCCAAAAGCAATAGCAGTCAGTTTCCTGCAAGATTACACAATGGTAGAAGACAATCATTCATATTTGCTGGGCTTTTAAATCACTTTTAAACTTCATATACATTGACTTTTACCATATGTCACATACCTCTGGTTTCTTTCAGACTTGATACATCTCAGATGTTACCAATATTTCAAGAAATTTCTATAAAGCATTCAGGCTTAAGGTTATTTCAAGTGATAAAGTGTAAACAAATGCTCAAGAGTTCCCCAAGCCACCTGTAAACTCTGCTTTAGAGATCACAGCCTTGAAAATGCTGAGCCGAAGACATAAGCTTGGGTCATCAGAGCTTCCTTGGCTACACTGAATACTTGGTACATCCAGTTACCTGTCACAGATTTGATAACTTCCTCCACAGAGCCCACTGCACCTCCTGCAATCCCAAACCACTCAGCCCTCCAGTTAACCAAGATAACCTAACAATTAAGAGGCCAGAAAAAGGCAGGGACAACACAAACGTCGGTAATACAGGACACGGACAAGCCAAAGTTTCCAACACCGTGAGATGCCCTGAGGTTCTGCTGGCTGGACCACAGAGATCCCTGGGCCAGTGTCAAGCCAAACCCGCCAGGGCACAATGCAAAGCACCACAGAGGATCCAGCCCCCTTCCAGAGTTACACTGCATCATACCATCCTGCAGTCCCAGCAAACCGAGCAACTGGTCAGTCTAATCAGTCCAAAAAGACTGCATCCAACCACATCACTGTTGCTGATCTGCACCCAAAAACATCTCATCCTTTACTAAGGAAAAAAGGGGAACTGGAATATTTAATTTACTCTATTTTAATTATCAGAAATAAATATTAGGAAAACTTATTTGGACAGTTTATTTAATGGTAAGTTTGAATTTTTGAGTGATCAAGGAATGATTTCCTGCTATTTCTACACAGAACATATTCCAGCAGCTTCTCTACCTGTGCACAACATGCCATGGCTCTAGAAAAACCCAGCTATGACATCCTGTAACTAGAATATAATTGTGCATGTATCTGTAGAGACCTGCCTCTTACTACAGAGTTTGAACTTACAAACTTTGTGCAGAATGATTTTAACCCATTCAGAACATACATGAATTCTATACAAATGAGTATTTCTGAATTTTTCCTCTACAGTGGGATCATTTTTTGTCCGTATCAAGAAAGACCCCATTCTAGGTGCTTTTGTACTGTTCAAATGTTGATGATGTAAAACATGTACAAACATGGCAGAATAAGAAACCAGGCAGTTGGAATCCTGTCTTGTCCTAGCAGGCAAATCCATATTCCCTAGGTGGCACTGCACTGCTTCCACTCTTAAAACCCCAAATGGCAGAGACTTACAGATCAGCACAGGGCATATTTGTATTGCAAATATCTTTGATGTACTGAATTCTGGCCTCACTTGAACTCCCCATCTCCCAGTAATCCCTAATTAGTTCATTTTGTTCAAATGCAGCAATTTTAGAACTCTTTAAAGCAGGTTATTTCAGCACCAGAAAGTTTAGACAGGAGAATCAAGACATCATTTCCATAAGTGGAAAAGGAATTGAAAGCCATATCTTCACCTCTGATTAAATATCAAAATTTTGTTTGAATTAGGTAAGAATAAAAAAAGTAATTTTTGTCTCTCTGCATCAATCCCTTTGAAGGATTATTCAGCTTTAACTTCTCTCCAGTCAAAACTGAAACACAAGAAGTAAAAATAATAAAGCTCTTGCAGCAGGAGTCAAAGTATAAGCCTAAATTTATGTGAAGTTTATTACATTAAAAAGAAACATTTCAATATAAAATTTGGTTCTAAATTGAAAATTAGTGAGCTTCAAAAGATGCGCAGAACATATTCAGACATTAAATCAATCCCAATATGATTATTCTTTTTAAGATTAACCTGCTGCTCTACAGTCTTGAAACTAGGAATCTAAAAACACTAGACCCTAATTTACAAACTGTAAGTCCTATGCAAGGACTGAAGACCAGAAAAGTATCTAATTTGTATTTATTCTCTGCCTCCAAGTATATCTTAAAACCAGCTGGAACTGTGTGGCAGGAGCCTGTGCATTAACTGTGCATAAGAGATCTAAGCCATGGGGGACATGGCTCACGTCTTTAATGCTTGAGCCAGGATGTATTTTTATTTATCATAAAACACTTTACTAACAAGCTACATCTGCAATGCAGAGGGAAACTCCACCTATGGTTGAAATTCTGACATGTTGCTACCACGATACAACACCTAAAAAGGTAATCTCATTCACACTCCAAAATTACTATTTAAGCCTACATCACTTCTGATTTGTCCCTGCTAGATAAAAGTGCTCATGACAAATCCTAGCAGCTGGTTGCATCTCTAGTTGCTTTATATCTGAATTAGGATCTAGATGAAAACAACACCAAAGCCACAAGACAGACATCTCCCATGGCCCACTACAAGTCTTTCAGTGCCACCCCACTGTGAGTTACCCACCTGGCATCAAGGATGGTGCGTGTGAAGTAGCGAAGGTACTTGAAAATAGACATCGAATCCTGCAGCTTTAGGATTTCCTCTTCTTTATATTTAAACAGTGCCAGGGCAAATCGGAATATTACCTGAAAAAGATACATGCAACATTTGGTACTTTGTAAGTACAGAATACACTGAGCCTCATTATCATCTTTATGAACTCCCAACAAGAGTTCCTCATGCACAGGCTGCACCTGAGCCCTCCAATCACATCTCCCTCTATATCTCCCTTTCCCTGCCCCAGTCCCTATTTCCAAAAGCTGGAAAATGTTTTGAATGGTTATTTATGCACAGTTCCTCCCTTGTTTTGTCCCTACCAGTCATTTGAACTGGAGTTTTGCAAAACAACCTTCCTTGAACACTGCACTCAGTAACACCACAGTACTTTGTTACCAGCTAACAAATGAACAAACTCAGCCCATTCAGTTCACCTTTGGTCCCTCATAGAGGAAGGAGTCCCAGATTTTGAAAAGGATGTCACTAACCACGCTGTCCACAAAAACCACAAGAAACCAGTTGAAAGTGATAAGAGTATAATCAACTTTATATTGCTCAAAATGAGAATGCAGTCGTGGAAGCTTCTCACTCAATAAATCCTTAAACACTCGCTGATCAACCTAAAGAGATGACAAATAGGGTGTTATTGTTCCAATTTTTCAGCACACCATTCGGAGCAAGGCTGTTACCAATCTGTAAGTGCAAGTTTTTCCACAGGTAACCAGGAAACCCAGGACTGTCTAGCTCACACTTCCAAGCTAGATCCGCCCAAAGCACACACTGCACATTGCCCTTGTCTGCTTCTAAACCCAGCCCCAGCCTCATAGGACACACCTCACACACAGGTGGAGTGTTTCTAGCACTGGTCACCAGTGCTGCACCGGTACAGGAGCACAGGAGCAGAGGACATGCTGGGCAAACACTGGGCTGGAGGGGGCAGCCTGGGTCAGAGCATCACCGGAAAGCAGGAATGCTACAGCGGCTACTGCCCACAGCACTGCAAATGCATTCCCACCCCGCCCTCCACCAGTGCCCAGCCACCACCATGCCCCCAAATGTGAGCAATGATAACACAGCTCAGGCTTGTGAAACTATCAGTGAGAAGGGGGGGTTAAGGACTGCTCCAAGCAGGACACTGAACAACTATCTAACTGTTAAGAGTCCTTGTCCAAACAAGGGTAGGAATGCCTGGAACCCACCCCTGTCAACTCCACTCCCATCCCCTTCCAAAGAGGCCTATCAGACAGTTGCAGAGGAAAGCTTTTGACTGGCTGCAGTGTACAGGACCAGGCTTTATCCCAGCAGAGCACATACCTGGGATCCCAGCAGTGTCTTAGTATAATAATCACGAGGCATGAAAACTTCCACTATTGTTACTAGACACCAAAAAGCATCTTCCTGTTCCAAGTACAGAAGTGCAATTGCTACCAACCTGAAAACAGGGTTTATTTGGAGGAGAAGATTATTATAGTATCACAAACTATGTTAAGAACCATTAAAGTATTTGTTTCTTTTCAGCAGAGATAAATGTATTAACAGCAGAGCACTGAACAGCAAAACTTTTAGTGAAGTTTAAGATGGGGCAAAGCCATGCATTCTCAGACACACCAAGTATTTGCATTCAGCTAAATAAGAAAACAGAAAAAGACAAAAACTTGCTCTAAGAATTTCTTGAAGTGTTGGTGTTGCCAATTTTAAGAGATCTCTAAACACAGAGTCTGATGACGCTGTAGTACACCACAATGACACAAAGACTGACTTCAGAAGGCTGTAATGACTCCTTTATTCTTGGGATGTGCCTCCCCTTTTATACTATTCTACAAAGACCAGTTTGATTGGTGACAAGAAGACAAACCTCTTCAATCACATTGGTCAGACCAGAGGGACATCAAGAAGAAGTCCCTCCTAGGGAAAATATGGAAACAAATTTGCCTTTACAAAAACATCTCTCTTGTTTACAGAAAATTCCCTGGGAAATGAATTTCAGAAAACCAAACATCTCAGGCACAAACCAGGGCTACAGTCTAGTTTAGGAAGGAGATGTTTATTCTAAGGGTGTTAGGTGGAGGTAGCTACAGCTACTACCACCGCCTCACCACCTCTACATTACTCACTGCTTCTATTCCACTACTTCTTCAGTGCTATTTCAAATGACAGAGCTGCTCTAAGTTCAAAAGCCTATTCTAGTACAAAAATAGTGCACAAGTGGGTATCTATAGTATTACATCACGGGTATGAGAGAGGGTGTGTTAGACCAATACACTGCTTCAAGTAGCACCTTCTTTTACTACAGATCTCCAAGCAGCAAAGCTATTCTGGCTAAGGCCAACGGCAAATGAATCAGAATTTTTCTTAGCATTAACACAAGAATCCCCTTGAAATTCTGCAATTCTGATTGAAGACATCACTGGAAAATGCTGAAATTTGCTGCCTTAACGATACAAAAAAAGCTTTCTAACATTTTTTTCTGCTTGTTTTAAAAGAAGAAAAAACTTAAAAAATTCTTGCACAAAAAAGCAACACAATCCCCTACAACTGACATGAAGTCAATGTAAAACTACATTTAAGTAGCTCATTTCTTAGGAGTTAATTCCAGATCCAGTTTTGATGCCAAGTTGACTTTACAAAATTTATTTTCCAGGTCAACTTCTTTTTTCACTGGTTTAAAAAATGTGATAGTTATTTGTTTATTATAAATTACGAGCATACAACCCATGAGGCAAACTACTGTTTGAAGCCATGTTACTATACATGTGATTTGAAGGGCTCACTAAGTGTTTACTGCATAGTTATCACTCAAGATTAGCAAAATCTTACCTGTTGAGCCCTTGGCAATATCCTATATCAGGATTTCTCCAGGAAAATGCCAGCAGCACATTTCGCAGCTTCTGGATCCCTTCGGATGTTGGCGAGGAGTAATGTTTGTTGTTTGGCAAAGTCCTCAAGAGATCCAACTCAATCTGTTTAGATGCGGGATTTGGTTTTTCCAGAGCTTTTTGAAGCAAGGTTTGGAAGTAGCCAGGAACGGTGCTGTCCTTGAACTTTTTAACATGGAGACTGACACACCACTTCCACATCTTGGAACGGTGTTCATGCGGAATTCCAGACCGAATAAGGTTCTTAAGTTCCACACAGCGCATCATCTCTCTGTTCATTGTGCTTGCAAGATAGTTTTCCCATTTCACTCCCGTGGAGATCTCCAGATTTTCACTGAGTGAAAGTGATCTTAAGTCCAAAGCTCGTGATTTTGCTACTAGTTTCTCCTCCTCATCATCCTCTGGGACAGTCTGAAAACCATATATATCATATTCACTGAAATGGAGAGGAAGAAAAAAGGTTTTAAAAATATGTTCAGTAGCCCTGAAGCTCTCAAGTTTCCACCATAAAATTACTTCAAAGCCACTCCCCATAGCTCTCAAGTTCTTCTTATTAAACATTTTTCTGAAGTATATTCTTTATTTAACAATAACTTGTACAATTCCATATACAAAAGACTTGGTGCCCATGTTCCTGTACATATTACTACACAAATCAAGCAATTTATTTAATAACATGGTCGAATTGGAATGTACCCATCTCTTTACCAGCTCGCTTGCAGCAACTGTAGGGCAATACTTCCCTCTCTAAGTTTGATATTGTATCTCAATTAACGAATAAATGTGTCAGTGAAACTTCCCAGTGTGACCATTCCAGAGTCTCCCTGGCAGCCACACTCCCAACAGAGACTGTCACTGCCGGGGCCAAAGCCCCCTGATGGTCCCTGCTCGACTCCTGCACACCCCACCCTCACAGCCAGGCCAGCTTTCCTCACAGCTGCCACTCCAGGCTTCCCTTGGCAGTCTCAGTCTCCACAAAACACTTTATTCAAGACACAGAAACAGCAGGTGCCATGAAGCACCCTCACCAAAGGAATCCCGGGGCTTTTATCTGTTCACAGTCCACCCTTCCAAAGTCTAGCTTCTCTCGTTCCTCCTCCTGAGTCCTCCTGTGTCTCCCCGTGTCCCTCACCCAGCCAGTGCCAGTGCCACCGGCCCAGCCTCGTGCCCTTTGTCATGTAAAGAATCAGCAGTTTGTGGCCACTTATCTTCCAGAAGAGACCACCCAGGGCTCAATCTGCATCTCAACCTGCACCATATGTATTCCCCAATACAATGTATTTATACAGCTTAAAGGATTCCATGACTATTCCCTCATTAACAAAGGAAAATACAATAAATAACCCAAACTGGCAAATATATTCTCACTGTCTGTTTTCCAGTGTTATAATAGAGCCCACTGGCCAAGACACACACACACATTTAATGTAATAGGACCAAACTACCTGACCAGGTGGGGTTTGAAAAATGCTTGTTCTGGTTGTTCACTAGGTTCTGCTTTCAAGGCATCTTCCAGTAACTGTGTGATGACCTCACGAGCAGGACTTTGATCCTCAGAACAAACAGGAGTTTTCATTTCTTGAAGCAAGATCAAGTATTTGCTTTCAATCTGGCAGAGTTTGGCTTCTAAGCTGGTATACTGCAGAAAACAATATATTATATAAATCTTCAGACACTTACTTTGTACTACTTCTTTTACAGCCTGGCTCAATGCTATTCTATTGGTTTGTACATTCTACTGGTTTATGTTAACAGCCAGCTTAACTTTCCCATTTTTGTAACACCAGGAAACATAAGGCAGCATGGTAGACCAGATGTTTTCCACCACATGTATTTTTGCATATGGAAAACCTGAGCAAACCTTAATTATCACTGCATTGTATGAAATACCTTAAAAGAACAAAATGATTGCAGTGTAGCAGCTTTAGTCTGTGCTCGTTTGAACAAGAACAACTTAAGTGGCATATCAGCTAGGTAATAGCATGTAAGAATTGTAAACCAATCTATGTGCCAAAAATACATTAGTTAAGCCTGGCCACTGAGTGCATGGCCTCCAAAAAACCAAAAGCAAAGCCTACCAAACCACAGCAACAGGTATCTAACCTTAGTTACAGACGAGTGCATTTTCCCAAACCCCAAACACTGGAAATCTTTATTATTTACCTGCAACATCTCCACACTCAAATTCACCCAGACAGAAATTACATACACCATACCATAATCATTCTTCATGTTCAGGAGAAAGCTCTACTCAATGACCTATCAAATCCTTACACATCCTGTCACTGACCTTTAAAAATAATCTTTACAGCCTTAGTTCTGAGGAAACAATGTTTTCAGACGTGTACATGCCTTTGTTCATAAGTTATCAAAACATTCCACGGGTCACACAGTTTTAAAAGCAATTACTTCTTTCAAGAATCCATTCAGAAAGATTGGTCTGTAAGGACCGAGAAGGCATTTTTTTTTAAGCCATCATATTTAATACATTTAAATTGTTCCATTTCCTGGGTAAATTTACAGCTTACGTATGGAAAACTGCTTTAGATATTGCCAAGTGAGAACATGCTGACCTTTGCCTGCCATTCTCTCTCTCTTGCTTCTGCGTTTCTTCGTAGAGCAGAAAGTTCCAAAATCTCCTTATTTAAAAATTTATTCTGGGTTTTATAACCCTGAAGATTGTCCTGTTGATAAAAAAGACCCAAAAAAACAAAGTGGATTATGTGTATCAGGCAAAGATTACCTTAGAGCATAGAAACAGCAGCTA
Organism: Sinosuthora webbiana; assembly: GCA_013397395.1. Lineage (NCBI taxonomy): Eukaryota > Metazoa > Chordata > Aves > Passeriformes > Sylviidae > Sinosuthora > Sinosuthora webbiana. The sequence goes on along the minus strand of VXBN01002767.1, from coordinate 117,876 downwards.
CTAATAGGACTTATAATTAAAAATATCAGGCTCACATCAAATACTGTTTTTGTACTTCATGTAAATGAAATACACATGCCAAATATGAGCACGGGGTGGTGCTGTGCCTCACCTGCATCCCTCCCAGTGCTCCACTGCCTGCAGAAGGCAGCCTGCTGCTGGCAGGGGACAGGCAGGGAGAACAGGCACAAGCAGGCTGGGCCCATCCCAGAGGCCACAGCAACACAAAAAAGAGGGGATGAATGCCCTGGGCTTTCACTACCCTCACCAGCCCTCATTAAAAGCACAAGTTTCATATCTGCCTCCACAAAGAAAAATAATCCTTACCAATGAGCTTCCCTGCCTAATCCACTCTGATCCTGGCTACAAACACTGCCTCTGAAAGCTGAGCCTGTGGGATGAGGCTGGTACCCTCCCAAGCAGCCACAAGACCCTCACGCTCACCAGCATCTACAAAGGTCTGTCTTGCTTTCTGCCAAGACCACTGACTCCTAGTTTCAACTTTATTTTTCAAAACTTACTAGGCTCACATATAAGAAAGAAAATTATGTATGTTTATGCATATTTTAAGTGACTGACTTACATTCCAAATTCTTTGGGATATTAATCAATTTGAAATACAACATTTACCCAAATGCATGAAAGCATGTTTAGAGCAAAGTGGATAACTTCAGTAACTCCATTAGGAACTTGTGACACATTCAGAGACATATGTTAAACAATAAAAATAAAGCATTAGCAGGAGTTGTAGCAGCTTTAGTAAAACAGGTTCTTATACTCCTCTTTTTTTGTCTCTTCAGTGCTTCCCTTTGCTTTTCCACATGCTCTTTGTTGCCTCACTTTTGATATTTAAAATTAAAAAAGCCAAAGCAAGCTTTCTGTTTATTTTCCTCCATACTTATATTTTCCCCTTACCCCAAATCATTGCTGCTCCTTTGATTATTTCTCACATCCCATCTGCTCCACACCAATGAGTAATTTACCCAAAGTATAGGACCCTGCACTAGAGATGGCCCAAAGCAAGTTAGTTCTGGTTAGATTGTCACATAACAGCTCAAAGTGGAGGTTTCAAGCTGAGAAAGCCTCTGTTGATGAGTGTAGCGGGGAACTGCTGTAGTGATCTCAAACAGTATGGCAGACTATAAAGTACTTTTACAGGGAGAAGAGATTCCCCTATGCATCAAGACAGAGACACTGCTCTTACTTTTAGTCTGTCCAGTTCCTGTAGCTCCTTGTTAGTACAGGTGGCTGTAGGGGAATTTATTGCTCCACTTTGAGAGGATGTGCTGTCCTCACATTCGCTGAGCTGACGAGAGAGTTTCATGATGACTTCATCTTTAGCTTGAATAGTTTCCATCAACATTCCCAGCCGTTCATTGAGTTCTCCAACTTTACACTTCAGATTTTTGACTTCCTGCTGGAGACTATCTTTTTCCAGATTTAACTTTTCAAGCTGATTGTTGAGGCCCAAAATCTGGTCATCTTTTTGGTGCAACAGCTCTAACGTATCTTTGGGAACCCCCTCACAAAGGTGGCTTGCAAAGTATTTATCATATTGGGAAGATCGGACTGTTTGCTGCAGAAGTCGAACAAGTTCCTGACAATTAAAAAAAAAAAGCAAAAAAAATGCAATTAAATTTCAAGTTTCTAAATTTTATAGCTTAGAAATCTAACATCAAGCAAAATAAAGTTTTTTGGAATGGGCTGAGACCCCATGCTGGTGTTTTAAAGAAAAAAGGGAACACTTTACAACATGATTGCTAGCAGGCTAACACCCTACAATGACTGGCCGACATAGATGGCTTCAGTGTCCTTCACTGAGCTAAGGATCCTGCCTGAAATGACTACAACAGGTTAAGGAGTGGACAGCTGAGGCTCAGCTGTTACTTGGAAGCTGAAAAAAGCCTTGCTTACAAGCAGCCCTGTTGTAGGATGAACAGGAAGAGGTTTAAGCTCAAAAAGGTAACAGGAAAACATTACAGAATGGAAAAAGCAAAGGTAACTAAGAGGTCTCTAACGGATGCAGAGAAAATAAAAGGAGGTAAAAAACAAAAGCTGCTTTGCCAAAAAGGAAGTCTTTGAAAGGCTGTTTAGAAAATCTTGCCACAGAAATGACTACCTAAGACACTGTTTTTCTTTTGCTTCTTATTAAAACAGAAGCAGCTGTGGATGCAGTGTAGACCAATGAGATTTCTCACAGCAGCAGGCTCAGAAGCTCAAATGTACTCCTAAAAGAGGTAACACCTAAAATGAGTACAAATACGGGGCTCAGACTCCTTCTTTGGTTTCCCTTTGATCACCTCACAGAAAGGAAAATACAAATAACAGAAGGACCAGCTCCAATAAGATCTAAAACACTTTTCTTCTTAAAATGAGTAGAAGTTCTTTTAGATAAAACCAAGGTATTGAATTAATTGGAGTTATGAGGGCACAAAAGCATGACCACCATGTGACTGCAGTCTCTATACAAACATTGTGGTTAGGCCTATCTTACAAAACCCCTCCTGAGGAGAGAAAGAAGCCAGGTCTATTTCCCACCCACTGCACTAGTACTGAAAGAATCAAAAGTCACAGAATCTGAAAGGAGAAGTTCCTCAGATATTTTATGCACATACAGAAAAAGAAGCTATGACTATCAGCCAGGATCCTGGCAGACACTGGTCAAGTTAACTTCAAAGAATAAGGAAGACAGATAAATCAATTCAATGAAAAATGTGCAAATGGAAGCTCTATTCAGGGATCTTATCTTCAACAGATGTAAAAGACGGTCCTTCTTGTTTTCAGAGTTTTTGTTCACAAAGGTTTATTTAGAACCATCCTTTCAGTGAGATGGCCAGAAAGGTTAAACTCAGAATCACCTGCCAGAGCCATTTGTTTTTGTGCACTTTGCCTGAAGGTATAATTACCTTTTGGCTCAAAAGATCTTTCTTTAGCTTCTCCAACTCTTCCTGCTGGCTTTGATACTTCAGCTGCAGTTCAGAGACCAGTCTGTTCCCATTGCCAGAGCACCACTCTGTTGGGGAAGAGTCGCTGCTGTTGCGGTTTTTGCTCGATCCAATCATATCTTTCAACGGGCGCCTTGCTTTGTGTGGAATGCGGCCAAAATCAAATGGAAAAGCTGAACTAGTCAGTCCTGCATAAAACAATTTCTTCTAGTTGAGTTCACTTAGCAAAAAGGCATTTCAAAGCATTCAGATTTCTTTTAAAAATATACTCATTAACATTAGACTTTGAGCAGCTTTCAAACCACTCAATGCAATAGTGTCAAACATGCCTCATTTTCCAAGTTGCTTCCTTTGGGGAGAACACAAAAACCTCAAAACCTTCTCCCCTTTCCATATAAGAGATGAAGAGAATTTAACTATTCAATACAGAAAACGAAAAGTATCCTTAACTATGGCAAAGTAAACTTTGCTTCAAATAATCAGAGCAAAACCACCTCTGATATCACAGCCTGCTGCTCCTGTAAGAGGATTCAATGCAAGGTCTCACCTCCACACACAGGATGTTTTCTAACAGATCAAATCACTTTGATGTCACCTAACGTGCTCTTAAAGAGATGTAAAATGTCTTGACAAGGTTATTCCAGACACTGGTCAAATTGGAGAACTAGTTACCATATGCAGATGAGCTACTGCTTCATGTCCATCCCTGTTTCTGCCCCATTTCAGAAGGAAGCCAATGTAACGGGTACAAACACAGCGTCTAAAGGTAATTCTGCTTCACTGAGTGACACTCAAGTGAGTAATTACAAACATCAGCATTTCCCTTCACCTTGCTACTTTGCAATTCACATGACAAAAGGAACCAGTTAGCAAGCTCAGGAAACCAGAACAGTGGATAACACGGCTTTGTCTTTATTCTCTTGTATTTGAACGGCAGGGGACCCCAAACACATCATAAGGAATTGATCTTTTAAAAAATAGTTTACAGAGCTGTGGATGTGGTTTATGAAGAAAAAGGTAAGCTTCCACTCATTTCCTAGAGACTGACATAACACAGTACTCTATGCTAAACAAGCTAAGGCATATGATCCCCCTCCTTCCTCCACTTCTACCTTTATTTCCTTCTGCCAGATGCTTCCTCTTTTCTTCCAGAGCCATTGAGTCCTCCAAGTCTTTTGGGGTTGGATCCAGCAGTTCCCACTCCTCTGTGGTATAAAATACACTCCTGCGATTTTCATTACTTCCTTTTCTTAAGGAGGACATGGAATTTCTGTGAAAAAGACAGCGGGGAAAAAGTGACAAATATTTCTCCATTTTGCATTCTTTTTATAAGGGGCTTTTCACAGTTCAAACAGTGCAAACTAAAAATAAGCTAAAAACACAGACAAAACCAACACCAAATAAAAGCTCAAAGAAAATAAGGCATACGCTACCAAACAGCACTTGCAATCAACAGTGCTACATTCCAAGAACAGAAGAATTATTTTGCTTTAATGCCACGGTCTTTTGCATGTTTTAGCCTTGTTTTTGCAATGGGCAAGTACAAAACAAACTTAGGATTTACAAGCAGTATCTCTTTATTGATCAGTTGTGGTTTAGAATTTTAGGGTAACTGCCAAGCATTAAACTGAACAGCATGCAGTCAAAACACATGTAAGTTATAGTTCCATATTGGGGATTAATGGAAAACTTGGGATCATCCAAGAGACCTGCTGCAGCTGAAACGCTGATGACAAGACTCCTTTGCAGCTTTTATCTTCTACGGTGGAACATGGCCAACTATCTGCAAGAACACTTCAGGGGCATCCTCTGAATCCCAGCCAGATAATTCTACAGGAGAACAATACATTTCCCAGCAGGATGAGATTACCTCACCCAGCTCCCCCCAACCATCACGGAATGTCCACTCTTCCATCCATGAGTATAAACAGAGCTCATGATTTGCAAAGCCTTTGTTCAACTACACAAGGACATTCCAAATCAACCCATAGAACCAATTGAATATTTTAGGTGTAAAACTGGAAATATATTTGGTATCTCGGCATTTTCCACACAGTCTCTGCAAGCTCACAAAGATGCTTTCACTCAATCATCACCATTCTCTCTTCAAAACTTAAGCACAAAATAACCCATATTACACTTTCAAGACCATTTGATGATCCAAGCCAGTCTTTCAGCTTCGCAAGTTTTAACATCAACATGAACTCTAAACCAATCATTAAGCAGTGCACAACTTTTATAATCTCATGAACTGATAAATATTTACAATTTTAAAATAATCGTAATGGTTATTAATAAAACTATTTCAGCAACCAATTTACAAACTTGGCAAAGATTCATTTATGCTACAGATTTAATTTTCTTCCAGAAATAATCACAATTCCTGTTGGGGGCAAGAAGCCTAATTTCTTTGATCAGAGGTCCCACACAAATTAAGTAGATCAAACTGGGTGATGATGGATGCACTTCCTGATGATGGATTGGGTACTTAGTATCTGTGAGTGTCTCAGGAAGTGCCCCCTGGCATCTCTGTATCTCTTCTCGAAATGGCAGCTGATCTCTTACCAGGCAACTCCAAACTGCCTGTTCTGCACTCTCTCAGCCTCAGCATTTAAAAGCCTGAACACCATCTTCCAAAGCTTGAAAAAACCACAAAGAATAGATCAAGTGACTTCCAGAAAAGCTTCTGTAAAGAACTGCTGTAAGGCCCACAAAAAATCATAACTGATGCTGAGTTTTGTAAATCTTTTGCAAAGATTTGTTTGTTCAGGGCACTCATGCAGCACTCCTTCATTGCTTTCTAATAGACTAAAATAAGATGAAAGATTAAATAGATAAATTTGAAAATACTATTTATTTTCCTAAGTAAAATCGGACAACCTACACAAGAGCCAATCATATGATCTAATGAGTCTCTATTTTTAAATGTTTGGGGTTTAATCTTATTGTATGGTTATGTAACTGGAGGTTACTATAATTCAGTATGTTTCTGAATCTATATTCTGCATAAATAAGTAGCTGAGAGTATGAAAATGAAAAAAAAAAAAATCAAGCCCAAATGTGTGTATATATCAAATATTATTTGAAAGTATATTTTTAAAAGTAACAAGCATATTTCAACTTTGATTACTGTAAATATATGCATTGCTTAACTCCAAGACATATTTTTGTTTTTTCTCCCCCATTATTACATCTCAACTGCTATCTAGGATGCAAATACAGCTGTTATAGCAATATATTTTCTGTCAGACGCACTGTAAATGTGTTCAGGAGGAAAGACAAGGCTTTGACTGAGACACCTACACACCTTAAAACAAATCAATAAACATACAACAAAAATGTGCTCACAGCAAGAAAGGAAACTCCCTGCAGTTTTAGACACACTTTGCTCCATCCTGTAACACTGGGGCTGTACCTAAGCACAAATGCAGTAAGACAGGGGATGGGGCACACGTATCCCAAAGGCTGTCAGATGATCCCCGTTTTCGTTTTGATGTCAGAGAGGGGAATGCCACACAACACACCAGGGTTTGTGTGTAACAGCCCCGTTACACCGAGTCCTCTCCTCCTGACACAGATCAGAGGGTCCAGGCGCTCAATCCCTATTGGCTGAACCAGCCACGCTCAATCCCTATTGGCTGAACCAGCCGCGCTCAATCCTTATTGGCTGAACCAGCCGTGCTCAATCCTTATTGGCTGAACCAGCCGCGCTCAATCCCTATTGGCTGAACCAGCCGCGCTCAACCCCCATTGGCTGAACCAGCTGCCCCCCGGCCAACCAGCCAATGGCTGTTCACGCCACCAACAGTCCACACTGGCCAAGTTATGTAACTGAGGTACCTGTATAACTAGTTACCTTTCAGTTATAAAATTGGGATTAATTATAACTGTGAGGCCTTCAGGCCAGCTGTTGGCCAGCACAACACCCTGTCCCAAATGGCACAGAACTGCTGGGGAAGGGAAGAAAACAATCAACCACAACACTAAGAAAAAAAAAAAACACACAGCCAGAAAAAAAGAGTCAAAACCAACATCATCTGGTATCCTCTCAGATCTCTGTGCTAAACCAGGAGACTTCAAAAGGGATCTGTTTAACTTGGCACTGCTGATGAAAATGAACATTTTCCTCCCAACTCAAGAAGGACGTGGTCTGGTTAACCAAAGCTACAGCTCTGCTTTGTGAACTGCTCTGTGCTAGCACTGTAACATGCTTTAAGCAGGAGTGGAAAATCCATCTATGTGGGCAAAGCAAAGCACAGCACAAAATTCTTTAGAAAGAAACCCAACAGGAGAGCTGAAAACCAACGGGACTGCTTTCCTTAAAGCAATTAATACTAAAGAGTAAATTCATTATGAGTGAGGCGTTTTGATGTTGTTCAGAAGGGGTCTACCACATTTTCGCTCAGGAATTCAAACTACATCCACCTCAAATCTGTGCCCTATGCTTTCATTTCTTTTAATAAGAAAACAAAAAATAAGGATTTATATTGGTTTGATTTTCATCACTAAAAATAGTTCCAATGCATTGAGTACTATGACTACTACAATGCTGGGAACTGGCAGCTCCATGAAGAAGCAGCAGTGACTAAGAATACAACTCAGCCTCAGCAACTGCTGGGGCTCAGGGAGCAAAGCCATCACTGGAAGTGCTGTATAAGACTTAAATCTCCCTTTCAGATATCAGTGATGCTACACAATGATGTTCCCTTAGATCTTCAAACAGTAAATAAACAGTTTAGTTGAAGAGATACAATACTACAAACAAATCCACCCCATCACCTCCCATCATTCTAAGAAGCTCCACTGACCACATATCGATGTAGGAAATAGTCTTGGCCAGCAACTACCAACCTCATGGTAACTCCTTCTCCCAGGTTCCCAACTTACTTGATCTCAGTACTCCATTGCTTAAGTGAGAAATTGATGGCACTTGCTTGGACTGGTGCAGGCTGGGAAGCTGCTTGTTCCCCCACCAGGTCTGTAGGAGAAGTCTCCACAACTAGAATATTTCTAGCTCTCTCTGCTGAAGCATTTTGACTTAGGATACTCAAATCTATATTAAAAGAAAAAAAAAAGGGGGGGGGGGGGGGGGGAAGGAGGAAAAAAAAA
>VXBN01002767.1:97583-109785 GCA_013397395.1 Sinosuthora webbiana | reverse complement strand
GGGGGGGGGGGGGGGGAAAGAGAGAAAAAAATAAGCATAAACTTCAACAAGTAAAAGAATAATGGCTATGTAAAGTCATATCCTGCTAAGTCTGCTAGTGACACTGTTCAGGTTTTACTTTAAATTGCAACATAACTTTATAAAACGTTCAGTTCAAATGAACCTTAAAAATGGGAAATTTCTTAGTGAGATCTCACTGCAGCCACATACTTTTGGTAAGACAGGACCTATGTGATGCTCACAAAGCATTATTTCATGAGTGATTTACAAATTAGCCAATCAGAACTAAGTCCAGAACTGTGTCACAAAACTGCCGACCAAGTTCTCAGGGTGTGCTTCATCCTGTAAGTTATTCATCCTAAAAGCATGACACTACTGTTAGTGAGCTTTACAGACCTGAGGCAGTGCTGTGCCAGCCCAGGCTGGGCACTGCCAGAACCAGGAACGCTGGCACAGCTCTGCAGGAATTGGTTTCCATTAGTCCAGAGAGCTGCCTTATCCCTTCAGCAGGCAGAGGGAGTAAAAAATCGAGAATACAGAACATACTGTGAATAGCAAAACCATTAGAGAGAAGCACAAAGCGGTTTACAGCCTTCTACAAACCCTCCGAAAAGGCAAGTGAAACAAACCCAAATGCAATTTTCAGATTCCTCTCGATATAATTCACAAAGTACTGAAGTGGATAAAAGATTTTTTGACAACACTCTCAGACTTGACTCATTATTTGTATTAGAAAGTAACATATTGGATGGGCTCTGACTTAAATAAAACCCTAGGAAATTACAATGCTCTCTTGTCACTGGTGAGTCTTTCAGCCTTTGCTCTGCATGGTACCAGCATCTTTAGGCAAACCATACCCTCCAGTTACTCAGCAGAAGGTTGCTTTTTTCAAGTATCAAAAATTAGAAGTAGAAAGAACATTCTGTAATGAAGAATATGAAGTATTAAAGATCACTGACACTAGGAATCTCTCAAACCCTTGAAAAACAGTATCTGACACAGAAATGTATCATGTCGTGTTTCAAATAGAGGTACAAGTTACACTGCCTTGATTTTTATGAACAGATGCTTCAGGGCCTTATCAGCCAAAGGGAATTCCAAGTTCTTTTGTACTGTGGCTGTTTGCACTGAGCACAGTTCGGCTAAAGTAGCTTAGATAAAATTAAACTTGGGATCATACTTACTGTCTAATGAAGAGGAAAGATAATAAGTAGGTTTTAACTACAAAATAATAATTAAAAGCAAAACCAAACCAAACCTAACCACCACCACCACCCCACCCCTGGAAAACCCAAACATCCCAAAAGAAAAAAAAAAACAACAACCTACAACACACAGACCAAACACTTATGGATACTCAAAGCCAGTGTGGAATACTAACATTCTGCTTTTACACTTACAGCATGTTTAATCTTGCAAAGTCCCTTTAGAGGATGGCCCAGGCAAAAGAACTGCTCAAGAGCGGAATTCCCAACAAGGGCATTTCCCCTCCCAGACATGCCAGCTGTCAGAATGTGGCACACTGAGGTTGCTCACTGGAATCATCCCCTGCCCACACCAGCCAGGAGCTTGGTTAGAGGCATGGACTGCACACCACACACAGCACAACAAATGAGTGTGGTTGCTCATGCAACCCCCAAGTAAAAAATAAAAATCTGGTTTTGGTACTTATTTCAAAACACAACAATCTTATAAATGCATGGCACTGCATGTTTTCTAAATGCCAATTAAAAACTGTAATTATAGAAACTACATTAACATTCAATCAATTTCAAGAAAAAAATAATAAACGCACATCCTACAAAGAATTAATAATTTACTTGACTTCCATGGTAGTAAGGCACCTCCATGACAAATCCTACAGTGTCATTTCTGTTAATATTAACTTTCTCACTCTCAAAAATACTTGGAAGTACTTTTCACTACATTGAATGTTCTTAAAAACCTTTCAAGGCTGATCCACAAAGCAGTATCTAGCTCCATGTATGCCCCAGTTAGTCCAGATTTCTGAACTGGGAAGGGAGAGGACAGGGGAGGACAGACAGGCAAGACTGCAGCAAGCAGTTCAGAGTTTGGACTGAAGACAGACTACTTCCCCATTTAAAACATTAGTGATAGCATCTGTACTAAAGCACTAGCAAAATAAAACAATTTCTATGCTCTGGTATAAAGCACATCACTGCATGCACATTCACTTCTACAAAAGAAAAAAAAAAGAGGGAAAAAAAGCTACAAGACACATATCTTAGTCATCAGCATGAAACAAGAGCCTTACAGAACCCCATAACTAGAAAAAACTCTTGGAGTACTTTACTAAAAAGAAAGAAAAAGCATCAATCATTCTAACTATTTACATTTTCCCCAAAAGGAATCCCTACCTAAATACTTCAGGTGATGGTAAGAGTCATCACTGTGATTTGTCCTACAAAATGAGATACCCTAGATGCAGCTCCAAATTCTACATAATGCAGTTTAACTGCAGGCTGCCCCTGGAAGGGATGGGCCTACTCAGCCCATGCATGTTATGTTGACATTCCCTGTGCTGGATACACAACAGTAATTTAGTAAAACAAACAAAAAAATCACATGAAGAGGTTCAGCTGGCTCATCCAGAAAGCCCCCAATGACTTAAAGAAAAATACCAGATCAGTGATGAAATGACTGGATGTGATGCCAAACATCTGCACGTGCTGCAGAGGTTCGTTTCACATTGTACCAAGCTCCGAGGGAAGCCGCACAAACAAGAACAGATTCTGTGACCAAGTTACAGATTAGAGTTAATGTGATCCAACACTCTGCTGCCAAGTCAGCAAGCCTGTCTGCTGCTTTACTCTGCCTTCCTGTATTTAGTCACTGTGCCTTGTTCCCTCCTGTCCACCAGCTGTGCAATCACCTGACTGCACTCTGAACATATTCCACTCATCAGCCCAGCAGAAATGAAAAAAGGTCCTCCTTTCTGGCTAACATTTGAACACCACCTACTCAGCACAGGGTCAGTTAAACACAAAAAAAGGGAGCCTGTGCAGCAGAGAACAAGAGGCTGAAGGCCAAAGCCTGTTCCCTTTTGCAACACTTAGATTTTTGCCACCAATACATGTGCTCTGGAGCACGTGGCTTGACAAGCTGCTACCCAGACTGGCTGCTGCTAAAAAATGGCTCTCAAACCATCCCACTTGGCATTCCCAGCAATTCTCTTGGGCTAATCCTGCCACTCACCTCTCCCTACAGTAAACCACTTCTGGAAACCACACTGGCCAAAAAACTGATCTGGAGAAGAGGCTGATTGCTGCTGCCTGCAGACCCTGCACTAGCACTTGGCAGGGTCAGCCCTGCAGCAGCTCAAGGGAGGAGTGGGGCTCTGCTTTCAGCACGGGCTGCCTGCAGTGGCTGAAAGGCCCAGCTGAGCCCCAGGAAACACATATAAGGCCAGCTGTGCTGAGCAAGCAGCCACAAGCAGCACATTCTCTCCAAGGAGAGCAGCAAACTGGGTTAGAGGACAACACTGCAATAGGACCTGAACCTCAGGAGGGGACAAGGTGTGACAGCAACAGCTTGACACCGCTGGGTTTACAGCAGGAGCAAAGCAACACCAACTAAATGTGACATCTGTTGATGACCTGTCTGACCTCAAGACTCGGCTTAAACCCAGGAGAGCCTTACTAATGCCTAACTTGGCACAGTACTGGATTTTACTCAGTCTTATTTATGGATAACAGAAATCAGCAAAAAATCCATTTCTGTAGGGACTGAGGAATAAAACAATTCACAAGTGCCTCTGTAATGTAGTAAAAAATGCAGAATAACTGTATAATGCACGGACATTTTTATAACTCTAACACTAGTGTGGAATTACATTTTCCTTGCCTAAAGGTATTTCAGAGACTGAATTTCACTTATGTAATATCTGTGCAGACTGTCTTCCAGTTTTGAAAGGCATTCTTATCAGTCAGATAGATCCACCACACCATATCTTTTCAGGGACAAAGTATGGTCATTCAGAATGCAAAATATACCGGTTCCCATTAAAAACTGGAATTTACATCTCAGGATATTTACCATACTAACTTGAAGATTTTGCAACCACTAAAAGACAATTTCTAAAAACCTGTTTTTCAAGAAACCAACAGATTTTATAAAGGGTACGAAATTACATATAAAATCACATTTACGTTAAATAATCGTAGCATACGCTTAGTTTACATGGAGTTACTTGATAAACAGACGTGAAAAAGCTCCCTTAAGACTGTTCTCTCCGCCAGCGCAGCACCTTGTACTGATGAACTGACCCTGAAGAGAGCCGTGCCCTCTGTTCTCCCCCAGTTTCCAACGTACCAGGGCTGTCTTTGGCCACGAGACCTTTGGCGAAGTCGCCGGGCGTGGGGGACGTGCGGCTGTCGCGCGCGGCCGCGCCGAGGCTGTTGCAGTACTCCCACCTCTTCTGCTGCAGCTCCTGCAGCCAGTAGGTCATGTCCTGCCGCGTGGCAGCCTGTGGGGCACGGAACAGAGCACTGGTGAGACCCCTGCCTGCCCCTGGTACACGGACACGGCGATTCCAGGGGCAATAATAAACCCAACACGGATAATCAGCACACCACCGTTGTATCATCACTCAGAATCAGCGGGACTGAAAAGAAATAACCACAATGCACCAGGTGCACCTTGTGCTCACATGGACAACCATGATTCTCATGCCAGAATTTTTCATTGGAAGTAGTCTCATGCATTCCCTTTCTTCAGTTTTACACTCAAACTTTAGAAAGTGCATCAGCGTGTTTTATTTTACACAAAAAACACTGTTTGAGCATATAACTACAAATCCATATCATGAGAAAAATCCCATACACATTCAGGAAGATTCCCATTTTCTTTTAACTTGCTTTCTTACCAGCAGAAACCAACAAATGAATAATGCATTGCAACACCTCATACTTTAATGACTAAATCTACACACTGTTCCTGATGATCCCTTGAGCTAACTAGCTTCTACAGAAAAATCATATTTAAAACAAAACAAAACACCAAAATTCAACATTAATGCCTAACCTACAAGACTATAGTCAAAAATATGAATGGCAGTAAGTCAGGAAGAATTCACACACACCTTGAATCAGAGCTCTAAGTCATTTCAAAGCAAGTCAAATGACAATATACAAATACTAAGAAGAGACAAGTGAAGGTATCTGACACTGCAGATGCTCTCACAGAAGAGTCACTGTTATTTCAACATACATCCTCAGGACAAGCACCTGACCTGTTAGCATGGACTGTTCAGTAACAAAGAAGTTAACACTGATGAGAAGACACTCCCCTAACTCCTTTGGGTTGTCAGCATATGGAGTGCTTATCTTTTAGCCAGCCTTTCTCCTACCTTCTCCCAAAGTGCATGGTTTACATTATTAGTGGAAAAGATGAGTATGTTTATTCTTTAAAGACAACCTAATTTCAAACAGTTTTCTGTTCTGTTCATCACAACTTAAGGAGGGCACCTGTGCAAGCACAGCTGCAAAAGAATGGAAAGCAACAACACACATTTCCTTAAAAAAGCATATAGTAAGTGCTGCATAAAGCACAGCAATGCACAGAATTGTCTTCATTTTTCACAAGAGAAAGCTTCTGGTCTAGTAAAATTGAAGATTCATTGGCCATTATATTTTGGCCCCCACAGCAGCTAATGACAAGACAAAGGACAAACAGCACAGCAAACAAAGACTGATGCTTCCCCAGGGTGCTCTCTCTGGCTCAGGAATTTATGATCTCAGTTTAGCAACGAGAGAGACAGATTTTTATTTTACCTTTTGGCTCTTTGTACCCCTGCGAGCTTTAACATCCATGACACCCTAGAGCAAATTGCTCCAAATCACCATTCAAGGAGATCAAGCAGAAAACCTCAGCTATTCCTGGAGCTGTTGCTCCAGCTCCTTTCAGCCCATTATGCACATGGTAGGATACAAGATATATAAATCAAATAAACATTCATAAATCAAGCAGTGAAACAAACAAGTGATACATGAGGACACTGCAGAGTCAGTTGCTAAGAAAGATCTGTAATCAAGATACTTCTAATCTGAAATGGAAATCAGCTTCATATATTCTTTCTTGCTTACTCACAGGAAACCACAGAAAACCGTTTCCCTCATAAAAAAATACATAGGGTAAAGAATAGTTTAGAAGGTCAAAGAACTGGACTCTGGGAAATGCCAATCCCCACAGCCACCTCTGGCAGTTTGGGAATGACCACCACAGGAGGAAGTTTTTAAGTCTACAGACTACAGTCACTGCTTGCCAGGAGTAAACGTCTCCCCTTCTACACCTAGCACTAAAGTATTTCCTTTGGAGCTTTAGCCAGTGGCAAGTCTTCACTTCTGGTAAATTTACAAGAGCTTATACTTCCTTTAGAGACACTTGCACACAGGCCATGTAAAGCAATATTTTACTGTGCTCCAGCAGAAAACCACCAAGAATTCAAAGAGCTTCCACTAACACAGGATGCAGTACTTACGTGGTTGTCTTTGCTACCACAACACAGCTAATGAGACAATCCACCTGCAGTCAGTCTAAGTTATACCTACAATTAACTTCTGTCCATGACTTCTTGAACTTAATGAACCTCTCTCACGATTTGTCCTGTTACCATCTCACCAATCACCTTCAGAGAACAGTGAATGGATTTTATTGGAGTTGCTCCTCGCTGCTTTTCAATTCCCAGCTGCACACATGCCCTACTGAGCTGAACAGATGCCCTCAGCTCCCAGGCAATGCTGTTGCTGCACACAGGGACAAGCAGCAGGGCCCGTCCTTCAGTAGAAAGTGGCAAGGCAAAGCAGTACAAGGCTCTCAAGCCCCTGCCTTAAGTGATTTCCCCAAGAATCACTCAGTGGCCTCCTGCTGCTCCCTACCTGTCACCTTGCCTTCCTCTCCTCCCAAATACAGTCCTCATCTTCTGGACTCTTCCTCTCCCTTTGAACAGTTTTAGGTGAGTTTATTACACGTATCTCAGTTATGTACAACTAAAAATCTCTGTTAAAATTAGTTTTGTTTAAACAAAATTAATCGTTGAAGCTGTTGTTTGAAATAGACTGTTTTAAAAAACCAAAACAAAATAAAACCAAGAACCACACATAGAATATTTAAGTCTTCCTCTTCCCCTAATCATAAAGAGCACAAATTTGGAAACATTTTTTTTTTTAATTCACTTAATGTATCAAAGAAAGGAACACTTCCCTGCTTGCCCGATTTCTCATGAGTTCTCCAAGTATTTGGCTACTGCCCACCATGAGAGTCAAAACATTTAATTAGGGAGAGCAGCAATCAATCCCACAAAAAATCCTTATAGCTACTAAAGTATTGCTAAGGTCCATTCTTACTGCAGCGCCACGCAGTCACATTTTAATGGATGCACTTGTGTGAGAAGAAAAGCTACCCTGAATGTCACCCAAACTGGTGAGAAATAAGGAATTACTGTCAGTATACTGCTGCGGATTTACAGCCACAGTAGGAGTAAAAGACGCTCTGAAGTGAAGGGCCATACAGTACCATGTAGTTTTCAACTTAAACAATGGAAAATTACTATAATTTAATTTAAAATAGTCCCCTCTATTCTCTGTGAAAAACGAGGTTCACTTTCTTAGAAAAAAATTTAAGTTTAATAAAAATAAAAAACAGACAATTAGGAGACAGAAAAGCAAAAGTTTCCAGCTGGGGTGTCTCACCAGAAAGCACACCTTTACTCTTCTAAATTCTATGTTTTAAGGATCGCTGTGTTACACATTCAATAGATCCTAATGCATGATTCAAACATTCTCTTTGGGTTTGATCAGTTTCAATTCTCCCCCAATCATTTTATCTGGTAGATCCATCTGTAGGTGACTCCACTCTGTCTGGTAACATGGTTCTCATAAATTCTTCTCCGGAGATTTTTGGTTATTCTCATTTGGATAAGAACCAGCAGTCTTTATGCAGAAATGCAGGTATGGATCCTCCATACCTTCTGGTTTGGCCAGTTTTGATATTACAAAGAGAAAAAAAACTTAGTCTTTTTACTGTTAACACTATGTTACAATCAGAAAATATACAATTATCATCTTTCTAAACTCTATTAATAAAAGGTAATACAGTACAATTATATATATAGTATTCATTTTAATATTTGTGAAAAGCCAACTACATAAAAAGCATTTATAACATTCTCCCACTAAGAATGATGTAGAACTGTCACCTTCTGATGCAGACATGACACAAACAGAGAATGACTTGGGGAAAACATCCATGCACTGCCATCCTCTGTGTGGACCCACTGGTGGAACACATATGCCAACATTAAAAATTTTAAAGGAAGAGTCCAAAGAAATGCAACAAGCAGACCTCACATTTTGAGAAAACTCATGAAAATTCTTGCTACGTTTCTGAACACAGACAAACTCTCCCTCAAGCTACTTTGTAAAAAGGGAACATCACCAGAAAGTTTGCATTTCTTAAGATTTGCTATTCCTGCTATGCTCAAACACCAAATCTGGAGCCAGATGGCTTCTTCTGGAGGGCAGCCCAACTTTTAATTAAAGCACTGCAACCACTAACCAGCAAAGTTTAGAGCAAAAAGCATCAGCTCAGACAACAAACCACCCTCAGTGCTGAGCTCCCTCCTGTGCCGTGCCAGGCCCTGCGGCAGAACTGCTCAAGCCCAACATCACTGATCACTGCTGCGCCCTTTGAGATCACTGACAAATTACAGCAGCCACTCCTAAGCACTCTCAGCTCGGCAAGTCTGGCGTGCAGTATCTTCAAGCATCAGGGCCCTGAAATCTGCACTGTCTGGAATGCTCACACTTGGCCAACAGGCCAGAGAATTTGTTTTCTTTCACAACTCTGCAATTTCTGTTCCCCTCCCAATTCACCACTGTCCACAGAGAAGTCACCCACACCTAAGTGACCAGATACACAGTCCAGCACCACTGGCCAGAGCTCCTTTGTTTCTGAAGCAGGCAAAATGTATCACTACAAGACACTGCTTTAAAAATAAATGAGAAATGCTGCCTTTGTTCATTTATATATATTCATAATGTTAATTATTTCCCCCCTTAATGCGAGGGCTTGCTGTGCAGACACGGCCAGATGTCCACTTGATTGTATTAGCAGCATTCTGTGTTACAGCATGTATCTGCAGGATCAGTATTTGCATGCCTTTCCATGAAAATACTCTCAAACATAATTTATCCATAATTCATAAAGTACACGATTTTCTGTGCTCCTTTACCTAAAGGGATGGTATCTTTTATATCTATTTAAATGGAAAAGATTTTTACACACACTTAGCTTCTTCTGCTCTATTGCACCTGCTGGAAATGTACAGAAAAACCATAATCACACGAGTGGCAGGTTGGTTATCTACAGCTCTAACATATGAACATTTTGCTTTATTTGCTGTAAAGGCTGCAGTATATTTTTTCCAAAATTCTTATCTGGGAAACAAAGTTAGAGTACATCATAGAGTTCTCAGCTCCCATTACCTGACAAAAGGCTGAGCAATCCAGATGATGGAGTAATTACACTAAAAAGAAATTGAGGCATTGTAAGAAATAGTGCATTCCTCAATACCATCATGATTTCAATCTGGAATTCCAGTAGCTAATTTTTTATTGCTCTTCCCAGTCTATAACACTGAATGGGAAAGGCCAGATCACAAGATATGGAAATTTTGAACAAGCAGCAAATAGAGGAAAACAAAGCATGTGAGTTACAGGCTGAAGAATACATTTGACTTGACTTTATTCCTCGTGCTCTGTGTGTAATGTTTTCTTGATAGACTAAATCACATTTGTTTTTATCAGGGGCTGGATTGGAGGGGCAGGGAGAAGGGTTGCATTGTTTGGGTTTTTTTCATTTACCATCTTGAATTAATTTGCAATTCTACATATACCTAAGTCAGCTGAAGGATGCTTTTAAAAGCCTTAAAGAACTATCATGTCGGACAGAAGAAAATTAATTTCAGCTGCAAAAACCCTATTCCTTGGTGAATGACATGGCCACAAAACACCAGCTGGTCCTTCAATATCCCTTAAGATTTTCATTAACTCCTTCCTTACTATATAAACACCTACGACATAACAGCATTTTTATGGACAATCACTTGGCTTTAGGGCATCACAACACAAAATGATCTTTTTCTGCTAATTGCAGAAATCTGACTTTCTTAACTGGCACCTTTTCTCTATCCCCATAAAGGAAACATGAAGAAAGCTCCAATCTAGCCAGATTCTTTCCTAGAGAGCACCGGAAAAACAATTAACACATAAAATAAAGGCAGAGTAGTAACATCACAGACCAATAGATACCAATAAAAACGTGAAAAAGAAACCTCCCATGTCTTACATTTGTGTACCAGTGCTGAATATGATTTGTGTCTTCACAACTGCAGAAGACACCCAAGGCTGCTGCCAAAGTACTGTCTGACAGACTATTCATTACACAAGTGGCAGACAGCATTTCACACTACAATCCTAATCACAAATTCTGTGTTTCTCAATAAAAGTCCTCCTATTCAAAAAGCCCCCTCGACACAAAACTTTTCTGAAGATTTCCATGTAAAATCACAGCTCACTGGATGCTAATTAAAACAAGCAAAACATCCTCCAACTATTGAAACCAAAGCTTAAACCAAGTCTGCAGTTTTAATGTCCATAACACTTGGGCTATAAAGGCAGATCCATCGAAAGCAGTAAAATCTTTTACAGCTATACAAAGGTAGTTCTTATATGTGACTGCATGCAACTGATTACACTGCTTTTACCTAAGCAAATATCATGAAAATTATTATTGTATGAGTGTTCTAGGTAAATAAATTTCTTATTCTCTAGTCAATCACGTTAACAAGTCTGTATTTTGACATTTTTACTCATCAAAACAGAATGCTGAAGAGCTTGATACAATCGTGCTCCACAGTGCCAGCAGGTATTATGACTGCTCGAATCTCCGCTGTTAGGTGTGTAAGAGGTATATTCCAGTACTCAATGGGAAGTTCTGCTGTTTAACACTTAATGGATCATGCTCTAATACTAAGAATGTTGCTCAGAAAGTACACAGTTCACGTGAAAAGTTACATTTTATGCAGAAGAACGTTCCCTTGAAGGACACAAATCTGCCTTAACAGAACTCAAAAATAATGGATACACGGAATAATTTATTTCTTCTTTACTGAGTCAAAATGGTTTCCCTGTTTGTTCGGGTTTTTTTTTCTCCTAGGCATGGCAATGGAGGAAAGATATGTTAAATAATCCAAACATTTACCTCTCGTCCTACGAAAATCTGAGTCCTTGAACAGACAATACGATAAGCAGCCTCTGCTACTATGAGGAAACAATTCTCCCTCCTCTTCCTTCCTCCCAAAGCAGCCTAGATGGAGACTCCTGCCACGCATTATCTTTTCAAAATAAACACCCCAAAACTGAAACCCGACAACTCTCTCCAAACTTCCAAAACCCCAACCCACCAGATTTCTTCGGAAATGTTTTTTCAGCCCAGACGATTCCAAAGAACCCGCTCAACCCGTGCTCAGAAGCATTTCCTTCCCCTCAGAGGAGCACTGTAAACACGAAATTGAAGGAGAAACACGCAGCTAACAGAGAGCGGGGGCCAGCCCGGCACCGCCGATCCCCGCGGCGTTTGCCAAGCAGCCCATTCCCCCCCACAGCGTACCGGCCCGCACGGGCGGCACCGGGGACGGGGACGGGCCCGGACGGGAGCGGGGACGGTCCCGCCCGCCCCGGGCCTACCTTGAGGACGGTGACGGCGCCGCCGGGGCTGTGCACCTCGAAGGCGGCGGGCTCGTCCCCCGCCGCGGCCGCGCCGGCCTCGGGCTGGTGGTAGCTGAAGCAGGCGGAGGCGATGTCCAAGTGCCCGAGGGGCAGCGGCTCCTGCGGCCCCTTGAAGTAATAGAGGTAGCAGCGGCGGGGGTCGAACACGAACCAGCGGCTGCGGAAGCCGCGCAAGGGCCCCTTGCCCGACAGCTTCTGCAGGTACCCGCAGAGCTTGGGGGTGCCGGGGCCGGGCTGCTCCCCGGCCGGCCCCTCCTCCCCCTCCGAGCCCGCCGCCGGCATCGCCTCAGCCGCCGCGGAGGCAGCCCCGCGCAGGGAGCGGGACCGGCTCGGCCCACGCCCGCCGCCTCTCGGGACTTGTAGTGCGGGCGGGCCCCGGCCCGGGCAGCGCCGAC
>VXBN01002767.1:39454-97254 GCA_013397395.1 Sinosuthora webbiana | reverse complement strand
CCGGCCCTGCGCGGCCGCACCCGGCCCTGCCCTTTGCGGCCCCCGGGCACCCAGCACCCGGCCGGCCCTTTGCGGCCCCCGGGCACCCAGCACCCGGCCCTGCGCGGCCCCGGCGCTCCCGGCACCCAGCCCTGCCTGGCCCGGCCCCAGGAAAGCGGCCGCTGCTGACGTGGGAAGGCGCTGCCTCGCTCGGCGCGGACCGTCCCGTCCTCTTGTACTGCCTGCCGGGCTCCA
This sequence comes from Sinosuthora webbiana, assembly GCA_013397395.1. Classification (NCBI taxonomy): domain Eukaryota; kingdom Metazoa; phylum Chordata; class Aves; order Passeriformes; family Sylviidae; genus Sinosuthora; species Sinosuthora webbiana. The sequence goes on along the minus strand of VXBN01002767.1, from coordinate 97,020 downwards.
GCGCTTTTCTGACCGGATCAAATACAGTTTTCCAGATCATACCTTGGCCTATGGTCAGATTAAAACCCTTCTCTTGTAGTCTCATGTAGTCTCCCATTCCGAACCCTGTCTCTGCCCGGCATCGCAGCAGCAGCTGAAGGAGTGGGGAAGATGTAAGGAAAATGCAAGGCGCATCAGTGGGTAAGAAGCTGTATTTTACAGGGATTAGGCTCGTGAATGGCTACAGACCAAACTCTGGTTTTCTTTCACTGAAACGTCTAGCACGTTTGGGGCTCTAGGGAACTTCTGGGGTTAATAATAAGGAACTTCTAAAATGGGAAACCTGACTGAAGACCCCAGGCTACTACAGGGAGGTACACATAACTTCGTGTTGTACACATAATCTCTCCGTGTTGTTATAAATGTATATTATATAGTCGGCTTTTCGCATAACTATTATAATTGTACTGTATTATGTTTTTATGAGTAAGAATTTAGAAGGGTAATGAATGTGTATTTTTTGATCATACCAGAGGGGTAAGACTGTTGTTTGTTTTTTTAACGCTTAAACCACCAAGCCCGAAGTTATGGGAAGGGGGTCCCCTTGTGACCCTTTTAAGAAAAAAACCTGTTAACTTTCTGTTTTCTTATCCAACTGAAAAGAACCAGAAAACCTCAAAATAAAATTTATACCCATGTTACCAGACTACGTGGAAGACACCCACAAAATAAGTCTACTAGATAAGATTATCGGGAATACTTAAAACAGATCAAAAAGGAATGTTTGATTACCATCTATTGAATATTCAACACGGCGCTCCTTAAAGATAGAAGTCCTAAAAGGGTGAAGGGGGGTGACGGGCAGACCTGGGGCCAAGTCCCCCCCTCAGCCGAGAAGCTTGGCTTATTCTGTCTCCTACTTTGTCTATTTTTTTTATTTCTATTAAACTTATAAAATTCTAAAAGAGAATGGAACTTGTTTTTCACAGTGCGTTTGGAACACAGTATATGTGTGTTTCCTTTAAACATGCCTAATGCTCTGGTACTATTACAGAAAACAGTCTGATGTGGCATAGTCATCCAAAAATGGGAGGAGACTGTTCCATGTTTAATGACATACAGCCTTTCATTCTCACCCTTAAATGCAGCAAGGGAGGTTTGCTGTCAAAATAGTTGTTGAAGCTGATATGTGCTATAGTGTTTTTGTTAGTATAATACTATTTATACAATAGCATCTGACTGAATTTTGACAGTTTTGAAACATGGGGTTAGAAATTAGAGGATATTAATCGTAAGAAATTAGAAGAATTTGGTTAAAGGACAGAGATTCCTATGGTGTGTATTGCTGCTCTTCGAAGGGAGAGACAAGGCTGTGTGTGAGGACAGCAAGGAGGAATGCAAAGATGCCTGATAAGGAGGGGGGGGGAGGCTTACCAGAACAAAGACAAGAATACAAGACTACCAGAGACACTGAGATAACGAGGCGCCTTGGGCCCCCAGGACTAGATAAACCTGGCCTTGGAGCTTGGACTATGACCGGAGGATCAGTGGGCAAGGCAGCAAGGTCAGAAGTTCATCCCTGAGGAAGACTACTCTTCTTCATCTCTGAGACCCCCGAGACGACCACCAGAGACACCTGCGCAGGTGCAAAGGACCGATAAGACAATTAGCATACAAAGCGGAGAGGGGGGGAGCCAAGGAATGAATATGCATAAGTGCATTGCCAAACTTGATGCATATGGAACATTCTAGAGGTTAAAGGAGAATGGGAGCGAGTGGGAGGCGCGCGTGTCTTTGGGAGCTCTCCCGCATCGCATCGCGCCCAGCGCTGAATAAATCACATACTTACTTTAAAACTCCCTTTGTCTCCGAGTTTTAAAGTCTTTCCGCGTGTCAGTTTGGAAGTTCCAGTTACCCAGAAATCCTAAATTCTCCAGAGCTTCTCACTCTGCCCTCATTTCTAAATGCCTTGATGAATTTCTCATTAAAAAGTAACTGTCTCATCAGCCAGAAAATATTTCCATTCTATGGTAAAGCATATAAAGGATATAAAGCACTAGACTATTTGGTATGGTTTTCCACAGGTTGTACTTGGATGCTGGCACAAGGAACTGCAGCATTCCTCAAGTCCTCCCCTGTGGCTGTAACCTCTCGACAAGAAATGTGCCAAGTAAGGAGACAGGCAGTATTCTGCTTGCAGGAGAACACGAGCGTTTTGTTACAGAAAATGAGGTGTGGAAATTGCCTTCCCAGTCAACTCCCATGTCCTAAGTGGGATCCACTGAAAGATTACACATTGAAAATTAAGGCTAGATATTCTTCTTTCACGATTCTTTTAGTAAATGTGGACAGTAAGAAGGGTTGATCCTGCTTAAATAGCAGGTCAGTAATGTTTCTTCCATACGTACTGCTCAGTCTCTTCTTCCCCAAATACAAAGTATTCATCATGCTCTTTGTTGGCCAGTGTCATTTGCCAGAGCATGAGTTACACAAGGGAAACACTGATTCACTTTAGAAGCTGCTGCTTTCTTATCTCAGTCATTTAGACAAGTTGAAGTGCCCCAGCATTTATCCCCGATCTGTTACATTATCTCATCAGTGTAGTGAAGTGTGGCCTTGTTCTCTGTGTGTTGAGTTCCCATGACCCCTGCTGGATATCAGTGATTACATCCTGCAGCAAATCAAAGAATCACAGGATCCCAAATCCTCAAGACTTTTGCTGTCAGTAGTTCTCTTTTTAAATTTTCTGTTTAGCTTCCTTACTACACTCGTAGCAGAAGAATCCCCTAATTTCAGAGATGATTCATGTAAGCATATAGTTCCCCCTCTTGAAAAATTAGTTCCTTATTTCATGTATGCCCTTTTTTTCACAAAGAGATCCAGATGTGGACTGGCAAACAGCAACTTATCTCTAAGTTGTTGTGGTGAATATAAAGAAAAACAATATTTTTACCTGCTTTTTCCTGTCATGTTTTCATGTCTAGGATGTATAGATGATGTTCTGTTGCTAACAAATGTCTAGAAAACAAATAAAAATAGCGTACCACAAGACAAGATTACCCTCCTGCACAGAGGCCAGGGTCAATGAAGCTTTGGTGTGCACATAACACCTAAGCACAATGCAACAGGCAAGCCAATGTTACACACAATGAGACAGTCATTATACTCCCAAAAGGTCCACAAAGCTTGTCAAACGTGAAAATACTTGAAGTTCTCTTTTATTCTGGTGTGTTTGTCTCTCCTAAAAGTTAACTAGAATTTAAGTTACAGCACTTTTGTCTGACAAGGCAAATAACTCCACATAAAAAATAAAACTGTATTTACTTTCAGACAGTTGAGACTGGTCTAACTTGTTATAATTGTAGTGACTTTATCTTATAATGAATATGAGCATTCATGATTCCTGAATAAGTCCACATTTATTCTGAAAAAAAAGGTAAATATGCAAGAAAAAGAAAATCTATCAATATGGAGACAGAGGGAATACAGCTTGTGTCTGTTCCAGGCTGCGCAGGAAACATCAATAAATAAAGCAGCACATCTGTACTGTGCTTTTGATTAAAGTTATTAAATAGCTCCAAAATTAGGGTGGCTGTGAGCATACACTGCTGCTTTTCACAAAACAGAGGATGCCTATTTAACTTAGATCAAAGATACAAGGTGCTTATATAGCTTGAGTTACAAGATATCAATATAACCTGATATGTTTATATAACCTGATATCAATATAACCTAAATGATGACTTTTTATATATCTATATAATCTGATATCAATATAACCTGAATCATAGCTTTTTATACCTGTATAACCTGATATAAATAACTTTCTATACAATGTAGTGGCTAATATATGGTTAACTAATTGCTAAATGCTGAACAGAGAAAAAAAGAAGAAAAAGCTTGCCAGGTGGATAGCTTTAGAGATAGATAAGTATAGTACTAATGAGAAATTGGCAAATGCAAAGCCAATGAGCCACAAAACAAAGAATTTAGGCCAGTGAAGACCAGACAGGCCAAGGAACACCGTAACTGCACATGCTCTGAAGACAAAGTTGAAAAGTTCAGATGCAAAGACCTTGGAAGCCTTCATCAAAGACCCCCAGTGACCCCCAAAATGGGGAGGAGCAAGCACAGTGCGAAAGAACCATCTAATAACCATGAGCTCAATTCTCTCTAAATTCATTCCAGCGGGTATGTGATGATGTTGTAGTGACACAGTAATGCTCAGCAACACTTACTGTGTAAATACAGCACTGCACTTGACAAGGGTGGGTGAGTTAGGTGGAGATTTCCTCCTCACCACCAGCACTGCAATAAACAAATACCTGCTCTAGAGACATTGGTCTATGGGGATTTATTTCCAGCCTATCTTTTGGGCATCACAGAAAGCAAAAATGACTTTGTCTCTTGTCTGATATCTTCTGACAAATAGGGATTCCATTAGAGATGAAGCCCAGAGTTTTTCAGAGGTCACACAGAACATCCATTGGTCTTTTCTTTCCAGAACAATGGAACTACAGACAACTGTCTCTCTTCATTCCTCTCCCACATAGTGGCAGCCCAAACCTGCATGCCGAGATGTGGGCTGAACTGTTACTTTCACTCCGTTTTAGCAAACATTTTGCAGGTTCCTGCAAAATGTTATCTATGACTGTCACCGCCAAGGTAAGTACTGCCACCCTGCTACAGCCTATGTACAGTAATTGCATAATGTATCACACATTATTTGAAAGGCTGAATGGTTTTGGCCTACTATTATTTAAATTATTTGGAGGTGGAGAATGAGAAAAACTTTCCTAAGCTTTTTCTTTAGCCAACAAACAGGCAAAGTATTTTTCTAAATGACTGTTTCTGATGCAGTCTGATGTGTCAGTTTATATCTCCCTGCCTCTCAGTCACCACAAGGTCCATGAAGAACATCACAGTATTACATTTCCAGAATATACTCTTTCCTTCTGTGCAAACAAGTCAAAGAATTACATGGGCTGTTTTAACTGCTAGCAATGTCTCATTCTCCAGCATTATTCTTTAAGCACTAGATGGTGCTCCGTTCCTCTTGCACATTCACCATTTGTGTTCCCCTCTCAAAATGGAGAATTGATACAAGCTGTGGATAAGCAGGGAAGCTTAGCTGCAGTTTCTGATTCAGTAGGAAAGATGTTATTTAGCTTCAGTTAACTGTCTCATCTAACACCAGTTGAGTATACGACAACATTAATACATGGGTTTACTTTGTTTGCTGTTATTGCACTGCATTTTAGCAAGAACCCTTCACTATGAAAAAGCAACAATTACACAATTCAGTGAATGGCAGCATTGATTTCTAGCTGGACATCTGTAATCTGACTTGTGAAGATATCCAGGCAAGTTCATAGTGGTGTAGAAGAGAAAGAGTCAAACTAGAGCCCTTATGAATAGAAAAGCAGGAATTACTTAACTGTGGCAAGGAGCGGAGCAATCCATATGCACACAGTCCTTGGCCTGTCAGCATCCCTGTGGGTCCCCACTGGCTGGAGAACTGCTACAGGACTTGGCAGGGATGCTGAAGAGGAAAAGCAGGATTTCAAGTACTGTTATAGAGATAAACTATTAATGGTAAGAGATATAACCAAAGATAATGACACAATTATTTCAGCTGCATACAGTGTAACTTACTTCCGTTTATATAGATTTTTTTCTTTATATTGTTACATAAATGGATATACTTCCATGTCATACTTCATTCCTTTGGAAAACCAAATATATACATACAATGGGAACTTACAGAAGTGTCCAGTAAAAAGAAAGATTCTGTGATCACCTAAATTTACATCTGATTACAACTGCTAAATAGCAGTTATACAGCCCATTAGGGTCTAAGTTGTGCTTACTTTCAGCACATTTCAGAGGCCCAGCCAGTTTTCTCACCTGTCAATCACACTGTGGCCTTTTTCCTCACTTTTTAACTCATTTCTTGGCACACTGTAGCCTGGCTTACACCCTTCCATTGTTTTAACAGTACACCCTTCCATTGTTTTAACAGCAACCATGAAACTGCATTTCTTCAGTAGCTCCTAAATTTCCTTCTTTCCACGTACAGTAGTTGCAGACCACTTCCCTCCCTCCATTTACACTCTAATAGAAACCTCTTCAAAGACAGAACAGCTTACAGCTAAGGCTTAATGCTGATGTCAGATAATTGCAGTCATGGGAATATTGAGAAACCTTCACTGTCCTGTTCCAGTTGTTTTTCCCAGGAACTGCAGGTAGGAACAAGCCCAGACAATGTGTGTGCCTCAGTGAGTGATTCTGTACTTACAGCTACAGTTTACACACAACCCCCAGTGTCACCAGCACCCACTGTTGTAATTCTTATCCAGACATGCTCTTCTTATTTCTTACCATTTTATCTTCACTTTGAATGTCCATTTCACTGAAAGCTGATTCCTTTCCCCTGTCTTTAGATGTCTAACTGAGGCTTAAAGGTGCAGTGGCAAGTTCAGTATAATCCACAGATGGAAGGTATGTTTTGAGTGAGAAATCCATTCCCTCCAGTTTCCATCTAGTGTCAATGGGAAAGCAGCAGATAATGATGGAGAGCAAATCATTGCAGTGTTTGAACTTCAGCAGGATGAATTCCAGCCTAAATGCTTCAGAGGAGAGCTTTTCTTTTGGTGTAGACAATGAACTGCTTAACATAATTACAGGTATTAGCTAAAAGTTACATCAAACAGTCACACCAATTCTTTGCAAATAAGCTTTCTTCAAATCTTTTTAATTTTTGAATTTTTAACTGTATAACAAGTCTATTCATCACTTTTCAAGCATTCTAGTATTCAATTATATTTTCAATATCCAATATTCAATAACTAGATTCTAGTAAAGGGTAATTGTATTTGTTGAATATGAATGGGATCAAAAAACTCTGCAGATGGTTAACTGAAAGACACGTGTTTTTTACAAAAAGAAAAAGCTATAACAGATGTAATCCAGACTAAAAATAGAGAGATTTACCCAGACTGTTTGGTCTAGAATCCAGGCTACATTTGTCACATGAAAATGATTTTGCAGGAAATCTCTATTGTTATTTGCTTCTGCTCCAGACAAACATTACCAGAGCAGCTTTTCCCATGGTTTTCCATCTTGGTATTCCTGGTTTTGGCTTTGTAGAAAGACAGGAAGCACACCGACAACTGAGGAAATACAGATTCAAGAGTAAGTCACAACATTTAAATCTGGAGCCAAACTAACCCCAAGTCCCGTCCCACTGAGGCAGATACTGAATAGTACTGTTATCTAAGAAAAGATGAGGAGAAAATTATCCCCTCATATCTAGAAAATTCTCTCCTGTATCCAATGTTACCAAATTATAAATGCCAAATTTGCAATTTACTTGTCAGAAAATACTGTCCATGTGTGCTCAGTCTGAGAAATGTCAGTTTACACCACCAGCACAGCATTCTATTGCCTTTTGGGGTACTGAGGAAGTCTTCACAAAGGTGAGGGAATAGATACCCTATTCAAAGCAATTAACAGCTCCAGCAATCACTTTTGTTTGGAATCTTCCGAGGGCTTCATCGAGTTAACTTCAAGCATTTACCAGAACTGCTCCCCAGTCACACGACTGCTGTGTACTGACATAACCCAGTTATTTCCTGCATGTCAAATCTACACACAGTAGCAGGGCCTTTGGTGAGAAAAGGAGTAGCTCAAGTATTGTATTGTGCAAAGGAAGCAGAAAGGAGAGAGGGCTGACAGAACGGTGTTGGGAGAAGGCTAATGGAAGAACTGAAAGGAGTAATGAGGACAACTAAGGAGGCTTATTTACTGTCACTGCGCTGAGTGTCAATTCAGACTCTTCAGTCCCAAATGAGACACAATTCCTGAAGGAGTGATAAATTTACCTGAGGAAAAAGGGTAGGATAGGGGCAGTTCTTGTGGAGAGCTCTAGCACCAAGTGGATCAAGAGACAAGAAACATCTGTTAAGAAAAAAACGAAGGGATCCACTGAACAATACAGCCTGACACAGAAGCAGAACCAGCTCTGGCCAGGTAGTTCTGGCACAATACTTTGGCAGGGTAATTGTGTACCTAAGTACAGGGTTGTGCTGCTGTGGCTGTACTGCTGGGACTGAGGATACCCTCAGCACCAAGGCTTTCTGCTAGTATTTTACACCAAGGTATGGTTTGATGGTTGTTAACTCTCTGTTCAGACCTCCTCAAGGTACTATTAGACATTTGCAGTTACAGCTGAATAAACAAGCTTAAGTAAAAGAGGAACAGAAACAGCCTCCCAAAAAGACCATTTTTGGGGGCAAACATAATTACACTAATCTTAAAGCAGACAAAATGATCCTATTTCAAGTGAAATAACCTTTTAACCAAGAAAAGACTCTTTCTCATAGTGTCTAGGCTCTGGGTACAAACCATACATCTTGTTCCTAGTTCAGTTATGAACAAAATACAACCCTTCAGAATAAAAACCTCTGCAACCACATACCCATGGAAAAAAATAGTTGGTGACACAGCAGTTTGGGCTCGTCTTTCATAATCTATCTAAAATTTTGACCAAAATATCTTGTATCTTCTGAACCTTGGAAAAGCTCTCTATAAAAAAAAATCTACTACTTCTAAATCTTCTAAAAAGAAGTACTCTGCACTTTTGCATTTCAGCTGGATTGAAGACAGAAATACAATGAAGAAGAATTTCTGTCCTCCAGATCCCAAAGTAGTGGGACTATTCCAGAAGCACATGTAGCTATTTCCATCCTCTTAATTTGCTTTCACTGACCACGTGCATTTGAAGAAACATCAGGCCAAAATTCCATTCTCAGTGGTACTAGCATTTGAATACAATTTCTTTTGGTTTAAACAAATTCTTTTTAGCACTACATTATGCTCATAGATAAAAAATGCAAACCAGACAAATCACAAATCCTGCTATGCTTCACAGACAATTATAAATCACAGCTGACAACCACCCCCGAAATTTCTATTGTATTCTAACAAAAATCATTAAGGAAAGGATATAAATTGTTTCATGAGTTCAAAAAGGAAAAAAAATAGTTAATACAGGCAGACAGCAACATTACTCCAGTGTTACCGTTAGTAGAAACATATAAAAAAGAAGGATGGTCTTAAATAGAAAGGAAATCCCATTCACAAAAATGAAATCACCTATGAATCTTGATTTGAAATTATTGCAGGGATTGTCTTTTCCTCCTGCCCTGATAATGGCTTTCCAAGATAAAAAAGTTTAGAAATTGCCTGCCTCAGCAGTTGTGTGTGGAGGTGATTGAAGATCCTGCCTGAGGGCAGAATAAATCATTAGATGTCCAGGGAAATGTCCTTGACTCTTTTTCCTTTGGCAAAGCCTTAATTTTCCCCCTTTTTGGTGAAATATAAAAAGAATAAAGGGCCACGAAGAATCACATTTGTAGATTATTGGATCAGACGTCAATTAAATAATTCCACCTGCTTTATATCTTAGATAAACAGGATAAGGAAAGGTAGAAGGCTTTGTAGAGCTCCAAATTCAGGTCACTGAATCAAGATTCCTGTGTTTCATCAGCATTCATAACCCCCTCAGCTTCATTTTACTGAGTCAAGGTTTTTGCTAGGTTCTTCTCAGATAACAGGCTCAATTTTCCCTGCATTGTTATTCTCCAGAATACAACAGAGAGACCGCAGAAACACTGGATGTTCTACCCCATCTCTGCTGAAGATAAAAATAAGAGTGAACCTTCAAAGGACATGCTGATATTTTCAAAAGGATATAACAAATCTCAGGTTTCTTCCCAGAAGGAGTTCAGTCAAAATATGAAGATACTGTTTAAAGTATTTCCTCTGTCTTTACCAGAACTTGTTCTGTCAAATGCTTACTCATCATACCAAGGGCAGTGGCATTAGTGGGAAGTCTGCAGCCTCTTTGTGTACACTGTGTCCTCATTTCAAGCAAGCAAATGAGAGGCAATGTTAGCTGAGTTCTGTACAGTTTTACAGAAAATAAAAATAGAGTGAGTTCAATAAATTGTGTTCTTTATGAGAACTCCAATGTGCTTTGTTTCATGTAGTAAAGCCTAGACTTTCAAACAAAATGTGTCAGATACAGATGAAATGGCTAAGGAAGGTTTTTGCATTTTTCAGTACTCTCAGATTAGCTATTCATGTTTTAATAAGCTCTTCAAAATCAAAGGGACATAATAGAGATAGTTATAATTCATCTTCACTTACCTGTCATACAAAGTTTTAATGTTTCCTTCCATTTTACGTACTGTCTCATGAAGAATGAGACAGTAAAAATACTTGCATTTAAATCTGTTTTCCATCTCTGCCTGTGTGTTAGTATTTCTTCAGAAACAGAATAATTTATTATCTGCAGGTTTTGATTTTTTGTTTATGCATTCCATGCTTGAATCAAGCAAAATAATATTTAAGGACTGATCTGAAGGCTGCCTACTGAAGTGAGTAGGAGTCCTGTGGAGATCTGTCCCCTAAGGATCTCTGCCTGCTACAGAATTATCACAGTGAGAAAAAGCCCTCCTCTAAGCCAGCCAGGCCAAGTGTATGGCATTAATAACCAGCTGGTTAACTTGGTGAGTTTCTTGGAATGAAAATACCTCAAAACACATTAACATCTCTGGACATCAATTATTCCCTCTGCTTTTTCAGAGCGAGGAGATAACTGGAAATGGAAAAAATACTGATAATTAGTCACGTGGGACTAAGTCATTCCACTAGGAATATTTGCAAGCAAATTCTGCAGAAAGCCAAATTTTAAAGATGTGTAGTAAGAGGGATTTGTGAATGCAAATTCTAATATTACTGTCATAATGAGGATGTGTGAAATTACAATAGGAAATTTTTCTATACTTCCTTATCATATTTGGTTCTAACATTAGAAGAACAATAGTCATTAAAATGATTAAGAAATAAAAAGAGATGAAACATTTTAAACATATGAAAGGCCTCACTGAATTTCCTGGAATTGAATTTATTTCTGTGAATATACACGTCAATTAACCTATTTGTTTAGGCAGAACAGGAACAGTCTTTCAGTTTCAGATTTCTTCTAGGAGGAATTCTCTCTGAATCCACAGCATTCTGAATGCAGAACTTTTTATCTGCATAAAGAAAAAAAAAGCATCATTATTTTCATAAAACCGAAAATACCATTTTGGTTAAAATACCTGTAGTGGTTTGAAAGCAAAACAAATGAGAGGCTCCAAGTCAGAGATACAATTTAATAGGAAGAAAGGAAAAAAGGTAAAATAAAAATAGATGCAATAATACAAAAGACCACAGACAGAGTCAGAATACAACCTGATCAGGATGATGGAAGCAGTCCAGATGAGGTGGTCTTCCTGAAGCAGTGATCCCGTAGAAAGGTCTGGTAGCTGGAGTCCTCTGTGAATCCAGTGGGTAAGGGCTGCTCTGGTGTTCAGAGTCTCAGCTTATATCCAGGCTGGAATGCTTGGTTCCTCCTTCTGGGCGGAGCATCTCACAATGGGATGGTGAGTCATGTGATAAGGCCTGATGAGCCCATTAACAGGAGATAGTCCAGGAGGGGGTTATCTGTGAGTCATGTGGCAAGGTGCTGATGGGCCCATTAACAGAAGATAATCCAGAGTGGGGGAGGCCGGGAGCACTGCCTCACTTGGTTTCAACAGTTCATGAAGATGGTGATAGAATATACTTCAACCCAGGACAACACCAATATTCTTTTTCCACTCAGAGCACCAAAGCAGACAAAGTTGCAGAAGAGTCTGGACCACACTCTCAGGCACCCGGAGTGACTCTTGGGGTGTCCTGTGCAGGGCCAGGAGCTGGACTCAGCCATCCTGAGGGGTCAACTCAGCATCTTCTGTGATTCTCTGATTCTATAAGCAGATGTATAAGTAGGAGATCATTTCCTTTCAGCAGGGATGGGGGGAAATCTGGTGAATATCAATTTATTGCTAAGTGCCATTGAAGTAACCCTGAATATTACATTGCTAATTAAAGGTTACTGACGATCAGCATGATTTCACTATCTGTGAAGTGCTGTGTCCAGGGTGATGTGAGGAACAGACCATAACACCCACAACCGAGGGGACGAGAGGCCTACGAAAAAGCCGTATCTGGCTTCTGGACAGATGAATACTTTCCCAGACTAAACTGTAAACCACTTCTATCAAGTAAACAGAGCCACCTTGTACCTGCTTGCTCAGAGCTCTACATGAGGGACCAGACCAAAGTCTTCAATTAGCACCCCTTCAAGCAGCAGCTACCAGTTCCAAGAGCTCATCAGTGTGCAGAGCACAGGGCAAGCTTGATCCCTGTTGAATTGCCCAAGCTGTGATTAAGCCCACAGCAGTGAGTTGCCTTGCTCCTGGCAAGCTGCCACGTCCACTGATTTCAGTGGAGAAAAGTTACAGTAACAAAAGGAGGAGGCTGGCCTGCTGCCCACAACCCTCTCCAAGCAGAGTTAAACCACTCTGCCCTGTGTTTGTAGGCACATCTGGCCCCAAGGTGCCTGTGCAGGAGCTGGAGAGAAGGGTACAGATGGTGCCTGGTGCTGCAGGGCTCGTCAGCAGGCACCAGGCAGCCACGGGGGCTGTACCTGCAGCACGGGTACAACGGCAATCACGGCTTTGTGCAGGAAAACATCCGGCTCTGAGCAGCTCCTGACGGGGAAAGAGCAGAGGGAAGGACTCATCTGCATTGCAACTGCAGAGTACCCAGGGCTGGCACACCTGCGCTTCTCCCTGCTCTTGCCAACGTGAGGCAGTCAAAGGGAAAGGGCAGTGGGGAATTTGACTTGGGGTTCAGATGTAAAATGTCTTACAGACAAAAATGGCAGAACTTACAGTTAAATAAAGGCACTGTTATCTGAAATGCTGATGTTCTTTGGTGGGGAAAAAGAGGAGACTGTTCTTGGTAGAATTCAAAGAGAATGTGATAGTCACTCAGTGCCAGTAACATCTCTGCAAGACACCCAAAACTGCAAAATGATACAGACAAAAGAGGAGAACATCTGTTCATGTGTTCTGTACTTCTGTCTCAGACACACATCTTCCTAAGGACATGAACAATTATAATTTTATTATCTACAATGTCTTCCTCATCAAATTTCACTCCATTGTCTGTCCCAGATGAGGTGTATTGGGTAATAACATTATAAAATCTTCTTAATCTTGCTGTTATTTCAGCCGAAATTGATTTACTGGGGATTCTGAGCTGACAAGCATAATGTTTCCCATCCACAACAAAAATTCTACTCTACTTTATATTCTGTTACTTTAGAATATAATCTTAACCTATTCAAGTGTCTAAAATACGAGTTTTTACAGTTTCAGCAAGAAAATTCCCTTTTAATTTTTACAGCACATTTCAGTTTTCAGGGACTTTATTAAAACATATTTTTATTGATATGCTGTTGAGAAACACAAAACTTTCTCTGTAATTATGTACAGTTTTAAAATCAGTAATTAACCACAGTTTCATATTTTTGTTTGTGGCATCACAGATTCCGTAGAGTATCTTGTATTTCAGGGACATTTAAACTGTTAAATGAAGTGATGAAGTTATGACTTGCTATGGTGGTGTGGTGCCACCTTGTGAGGTTTCATTGTAAGTGCCTCTAACGTGCACAAGGAGATAAAAATTAGCCCTGGGGAGAAAAGGAAAGGAGACTGTTCCTCTGTGACTGCAAGAAATTGCAAGAGATTCCAACAGTGAGCCTGCTGACAACGAGAAGCGTGTAGTTATTGGTTAAGAAAAGAGCATTCAGCATTTTAAGATTACATTAAAAGGTAATGAGAGGGCACAGAGAACTGCAGCAAAACCTCAAGTACTTTCCCCAACACAGATCCAATTACAGACATGAGTTAATTCCACTGAAGTCAGCAGTTACTGGAGATTAATGTGGAAGTAATGCAAATCAGATTTTGGCCTGCAGGCTATTGCAAATCTTGGCTTACAGTATTTCCTTAAAATAATGATCAATGTAAAAAAACCCAAATTATTTCTTACTTTTTGATACTGTTTTATTTATTTTCACAACTCTTTTTTTGTCCCCAAAATGCTTTAACTGTATATAAATGAGAGACCACACACTTGTTTTGATAGAGGCTTTAGGTAATGTTTCTTTGTCCATTTTTGAAGGAATATAGTAATGTCGGTTTATATTTAACACTTTTCTGCAATTCAAAACGCATGTCCTCTTGCTTTTGGGGCAAATCCAAAACTGCTTTAAATCTAAACCTCTTTTACTGTTTCAGTTTCTTTCCACATGGCCTAATTGTTCTTTTAGAGTAAGGCTGGTTGAAGAAATACTTGCTAGAACAATCTGTTAGATTGTGCCAGTAATACAATGGCCAAAGGCCAGCAGGTTTGATACCTCGTGGCAGGATTAAATTTGCATCACACTGAACTACTCACTCAACAGTCTTGCTGTAAGAAAACTGCCAGTCGCAAGACATCCAGCTACAGACAATTGTGAAGGCACAAGTACAAAGCCCTTCAGAAATCTATCCCTCACCTCCGCCGTCAGGTGCTGGTAACACTCACCCACCACGAGGCAGCGCTGAAGGATTGAGCGCAGGGACCTCTGTCAAACGCCAGGGACACGCAGCGTTGCTCTGGTTTTTGTTACAGCACATGAATGCAAGTCAAAAAAACAAAGGCAGTTAGGACAGCTGCACACATTTGTATCTGCGGTATTTTGCAAGAACTCATCTTTATTGACAGGAATATTTCTCCACGATGTGCTCCTAATTTCTTTTTCTCTTTGTTTCTCAGCTCAGGTGGATGACTCCAAGGTCAAACATCTGGCTGCAAGCTCAAGTGTCTCCTAAGGGCGTTGTGGCATGTAGGTCAGGGAGGAACCAGGGAAACAACACACTGAGCACTTCCAAGGCTACTTGTCCTTTAGGAGGGAAGTATGATATAACCCAAGAATGACACACAGTGTCAGGAAAACAGGAATTTTAGTTCAATTAAGATTTAACAATCTTAACACAGAGAAGAATGCTGATGCCAAAAGGAACTGACCTATGTCTTCAGCACCAGATCCTTTCTGTCTGGATAATCTGATCCTGAATCTTGCAAGCTGGTATTTTACAGATACATCCTAATCATATCCTTCTACACACCTCATAAGGCTTCCAAGATTAAATGTCTCCTTTAAAACAAATTTTTTAAAAATTAGGTTGATACTTCGATTAATAGGAAGTAATTTTAACATAGTCTCCCTTAATGCCAATGTCTTGCAAATAGTTTGAATCAGCTGATACACCTAACTTAATCTGCACAAAATAAAAAACAGGCTCAGATCTCTTTTTACTCAATCAGAACTGAATACGAGGATTAATTTCTGTTAATTTTAACTTGGTTAATGGAATTCAGGTTTTAATTCCTTTATCTAAACAGAAATCAGTAGGAGGAAGCACTAAAATGCTGTAAACATCACTGAACATGATAGCTCTAAGATATGTATTAAAAATAAATGTTATTACTAACATACAAGTATCATTTTCACTGTGCAATCTTAGACACGTCTATACCTTGAATATCCAAAATTTCCATTGAAACTTTAAATGTACACACAAATATTTCTTCTTTATTCATAGTGTGTAAATCTGAACAG
Organism: Sinosuthora webbiana; assembly: GCA_013397395.1. NCBI lineage: Eukaryota > Metazoa > Chordata > Aves > Passeriformes > Sylviidae > Sinosuthora > Sinosuthora webbiana. Next base: position 81,434 of record VXBN01002767.1, on the reverse strand, counting down.
CAAGCTACCCTGCAAGCTCACCACACAGAAGAATTTCCGAGGTAGATAAGCATCACAATTCCTGCAGAAATGATAAACAGGTTAGGTTCTCTAACAGTTTTCTATATAACACATTTCATCCATTGAAAGATTTAACTTTATAGTAATTGGAATAACGATCAGAAAGGAAATTAGTATGTGGTCAGCCTAAAAATTCACAAAGCACAACAGAATGCTTCAAAAGTTTTAATTGTGATGACTTTGATACAGAAGCCATGTAAGTGACAGAGCCCTTCTATTGACTGTTAGAACAGTAATTAATACATATATGATTGTCTTCAGGCCCCAGTACCTAAACAATACTGGAAGTAAAAAAAAAACCAACCAAACAAAAACAACACCCAAAAAGATCTAGCTGATTTCCAGCTGTAGGGGAAAGAGAAACATAGAACTGCATTCATGCATTTTATGGGAGAGATTGCATAGCTTCTTTAGAAAGAAAATATCTTTTCATGTCCTTAATAGTAGGTCTGTGCTTGTTCAACTTCTTCATGAGTTACAGATGACCGTGTTCCTCCATACAACATTATCAGCCCATAGAATGAGTAAAATGCAGGAGCCCCTTTGAGAATAAGGACAGTTTTAACATTTATCTTGGGAAGAAATGAGTCATGTATGCAATTATCATATACAAAAGGCAAATATTTCAAGTTTTATAAGGACACAACAATCCATAAAATATTGGTTGAAGGTAAGCACCAAACCCAGCAGTTGCCATTTCAATGGCTGAAAGGCAAACCTGGGTTGTGGTTGTCTTCAACACTGGGAGCTTGATCTTGACTGCAGCTCTTTCACCTCAGGTATTTCCCATGCAAGATCCCAGCTGTGCAACACAGTGATAGAGGCATCTCATTATTTAAGGCCCGTGCTTTCTTTCAAATACTCTTGGAAAACACACCAAAGCTATTCTTTCTCTTTTTTTTTTCTTTCTTTTCTTCTTTTTTTTTTTTTTCTTTTTTTCTTTTTTTTGCACTTTTAAGAGCAGTATTAAATATTCATAAATATAAAACCTCTGTGGAAATACCTTTAATAATATTCTGATTCAGACTGTTAAAAAAAAGGGGGAAAAAAAGAAAAACCACAATCCAACAACCAACCATCTTTGCCAGAATGCTTGGCCAGCAGTGAAGATAAAAATGTGTCTGTTCCAAATATCCTGTAGATCACATGATGCTTCTGTCTCTTTGTGGACCAGAATTATTTCAGTACTTTCTGCTGAGTTCTAAGAAGCCCTCATTAGAGGACAAAAGCCCCGGGAGTGCCTGAGATTCAGAAAGGCTGGACTGGTAGAAACATCTTCAGATTCTTATGTGGAAAGTACTGCAAAAGAAGGAAGAAGATTAAGACATGCAAACACATTTGTCACTATGCAAAAAGCTTTCCTTAAAGTACAAAAAGGAAAGTGCTGTGTGAAAAAAAAAAAACCAAAACCAAAAAAAAACAAAACCAAAAAACCAACTTTCTTCTTTCTCGCTTTGGGAAGATTTAAATCTCTTGGGAAAAAATTCCATCTTCTGAAAATGTTAGCTCAGGGGCCAAGCTCAATACTGGATTAAATCAAGTATAAATAGCCCAATTTATTGGATGTAGAGCAGAGCTAAGTGTTTCCCAATGGTACTTCTGTTATGGCACAGTATTTGGGTCCTAACCAAGACAAATCAGGCAGGTAAAGTTGTATTTCTTGTTGGGCCAAAGAGATCCTGGTTGTTATCCTCTATTTGCCCTTTACTACAGGCGAGCAGCATGGCTTACAACTGCCACCAGGCTTCAGAAGAGCTCTCAAGCACCTCAGCAGGACAGGGAGAGACAATTTAAAGAGGGTGTGCTGAAACCCCACTGTCTATATGTAGCAATCTATTCAAGGTCATGACAGTATAAACTCTTTCTTGACTGACTGACTGAAATGAGAAGAGATTATTGTGTATTTTTGTATGTAAATTCCATAATTTTGTTGCCTACACTGAAAGAAAACCTTTTTGCAACATTTGAGAGGCTACAGACTTTCTGGATGCACACTCTCTGGATTTTGTTTTACCAAAAGAATACTCTAACTTAATTACAGCTACTAGATTAGAATCAGAAATACACTAAAGGAAGCTGGTGGTACGTATCTGGAGGAGATAAAGTTTCATATTCACCACGGTCCCTAGGAACTTTGTCTCTAGGAGTTTACTCAATCTGGGTAACATTAAAAGATATGCTGTATAGCAGCCTGGCACACCAGCCTAAGCACTGTGAGAGAAACAGATAGTGATGCAAATAGTTTACTTGCACTAATGTTTTCCAAATAAAAGAATAATAAATATCTTGTTCACAATTCAATAAATGTCTAGAGACTATATAAATCCAAGTTCTTAAAAATTTAACTCCCACGCAGGTAATATCTAGGAGCTAAAAATCCATCACATTGTATGCAAAAACATTTGAGGCATGAGTCCCCCAAAAAATCCACCCAAATCCACCTAACTGGAAATCTCTTTATTAGAAAACAAGTTCTATTTTTATCAGTGTCATTTTGGCCTTTGAATATTCAGCTTTTTACTAAGAAGCAACTAAAAGACTCTGAACAACACTGACAAAAATTATTCCCTTCCACTGTTTCTTTGCTAAGCATCTCTTGCCAATTAGTCACTAGCTCTAATATTAGTCCTTAAGAACTAATTAATCTGTAAGTTGGGACAGTCTTATGAGATGCACATTCCCTATAGAGGAGCTTCCTTTACTTCAGCATTTGGTAGGATTGGGGTCACAACATCATCTGTTGGCTGGGCAAAGGCCCACATCTGTTTCAGAAATACTGCATTTCCAACGTTTAATGTGTTGCTTCCCTCTTGTTTACCTGGCAGCTCCCAGGTATTATTACTGCCATATTCCTCTCAAACCTCATTACATATTGTTACAGCATGGTTCACCCTCAGGCATTCAAATAAGCTGAAACTTCCTGGATGATTTATAAAACAATTTCCTGGGGAAAACGTAACCAGTCTTGTAGAACAGAACACTTAGCTAGTGCCAGCTCAGTCTGCCAATGCTTCCATGATCCTACAAGCAGCTTCTTAATGATAATAATTTTGAGTGAAATAAAACTACTGGGATCACATTTTCTGAACTAGTAACTGTCATTATCATTTTTAGTTTAGTTCAGCTTCTGGGATAACAGCCAACTGCATAGATCTTCCCTGGTTAATGATTAACAGTGTTTTCTTCTAGTCTGGAAAAAATTCCTCAATGACAGCAGTGCAAATCAAGCAACAGACTTTACTGCATCTCCATTTGCCTGACAGCAGCACAAAGCTGGCAAAGGCTGTCTGTAGGAGATTAAACCTACACAGGGTCATTAAGGATTGAGAAAGGAGTGATGAGAGAAGGAAAATCAGTCCATGTAGAGTGGATGAACTTCAGCTCATAGCAGGTCAAAGCCTGGATCACGGTGCCAAAGATAATGCCTGCTGTGTATGTTAAATAGGCATAATAATGTGACAGTTAAAAAAAAAACCAGTATGTGTAAAAAATGTGCTTCAAAACCTGAGTGCATATTGCTGTAAGAATCTGGCCTTCAAAGGTTTTCCACGGAGTAAAGAAGATATTCCTCCTCAGTAACTTCAAATCTCATGTTGATGATGATGATGATAATTTAGAGCTGGATGAAATTTCTCAATGTTTGTCACAAGTCGGGTGAGCACTGGTCCCACGTGAGAGAGCAAAGAGAAAAAAGTGCTCTATGGCTTTGTACAGATCACCTGCTCAAGCAATGGCAGAGCCAGGGATAAAACTTAACTGCCTGGAATCCTACATTTCCTCCTTTTATGATATGAAGAGGTGGCTTTGGTGGGGAGAAAAGGAAAAGAACAGAGTAAGAAAGCCTTTAATACTGACAAAAATCATTTGGGGCCTTGCAAGTTATTCAGCATTTTCTGAAGGCTCTCATACCAGGTACCAGGACAGTATTCTGGGATCAGAATACCATGGCTTCACAGCAAAACCCCTGCAAACTGCAGTTACCCAGCATCTTCAATTGCTCACTGGCAATCATTTGCAATGTGGCTATTGCTTTGATTCCTAGGTGTTCCATTTTCACAGTTGCTGAGTAGCTGGAGGTGTAAATCATTACACCCTTGGGCTTCCTTGAATTTCAATTCTGGAATGCATTCAACTCAAAAAGTTGGCACAAAAAGTGGAGATACGCAAAAACAAACAAAATTGTGACATTAATGGGTTGGTATTTCTTCCACATGTCTGCTTTAGATTTCGAATGGACAATTTATTTTAGGTGAAAGCATGTTTTCATATGTTCTTGCAATAGTAAGAAGCTAGTTCAGTTTACCACTGCCATACAGGGTTGGTTATCTGCTATTAAGACACTTCCTGTGCTTGCACGCTCTGTATTAGATTACCCAGTGAAGCTGCACAGCGCTGTCTGCCCTTTGGCTGCACACAGCCCAGTGCTATCATTTAAGACAACCATTACAGCTGAAAACTCAGAAGAAAATGAGAGGCGCAGAATAGAGCTGGAGATTAATTCACAAAGATGTAAGACAGCATTGTTTCAGTAAATGAATAGGTAATGTGTCCAAGACTGCTATGGCACAATTGAACTTAATGAACAGGAACTGTTTTTTTTATGGTGAGAGATCAGCAATAGGAATTGCATCCTTGTCCCATGTCACAAAGTCTGTCACACGCTGGCAGGCACTGGCTCCTGACAGAGAGTGCTTGTTTAGTTTCAGTCCCAGTCAGACTTTGGTGAACCTATTGTGGCATTAAACTTCAATGAATCCCATTCCAAAAGTCAAATATCTCTTTAGAATGCAATATTAACTCAGCATTTTAAAAATTAGAATAAGTTCCTCAGAACAGGAAGTTCAGTATTAACAAATATGTTGGTCTGTGATGCAGTGCATACAGGAAAAATAGAACTAACAATATCCTAAAAAAATAAAATACCTTTCCAGACAAAATGAAAAGTAAACCAAAGGAAGGTTCAAATCTTCTATGTAAATAGGTTTGGATAAAAGTAGTCTCATGACCTTGTCACTTTCTTTTACTGCAGCTGTGAACTCAGATTAAAACAGAAACCAAACTAGAGAATCTACGCATTCTCAACTCTGAGACTTCTTTCCATTACACTCTCATTTTCCAATATAGCTTCAGACACATGTTGCTGAACCATGGGAAACATCAGATTCTTCAGAGGATTCTAATATTTTCTTTACATATATTTCCAGCTAAGAAATGGTTTTCTTTGTACTGTTATCCCTACAGAAGCTGCTATTACATAGAAACTGCCTGGTCAGAGGCTCTAAAGCAGTGTTTTGGTTAGGAGGTGGAAGGAGACCCTTCTTTATATTATCAGGAGCTCTTAGGCCTGAGGACTTCAGAGATGAATCCCATGACCCAGGTAAACTCCTGAACCTGAAAGGGGGAGAAAGCTACGACTCCTTTCGATGCCAGGGATGCCGAACATCTACCTTAAATATGCATGTTGCCATCTTAAACATGAAGGACGTGTCGTGTCAAGTAAAACACATTTAAACTGAGCAACTGGATGCTCAGTCTTCCAATATTTGGTAGCCTTGTCCTTTGATTTTATTGGTACTCTCCACTTTCTCTTACTTTGTCTATAATACACACCTCACTTCATCCCACTTTTTACTCATCATCTTGCCCTGCTGAATACCCAGCACTCAGTGATTTTCACTCATTTCCTCATCTTCCCACAATATCGCCAAACTAGAAGAGAAAAATAATTGTGACAGTCATTTCAATGGCTACACTGGCAAACATTCCTCTCTGCAACTTTCTCAGGAAATGACTGGACTGCACAGCATCCTCAGCTTGGAATTCTCAGTCAGCAGTTTGCAAGCCGCTACAACACAGCAGTAAAGTCAGTCATGGCACAGGAAACTTCCCAAACTGCAGCTTCTGCTGAATCTTCAGATCTGCCCTTAATTCTTCACATTTGATCACTGTTCTCGACCAGATTCATACCAGCAGCACAGTCTTTCGATTGATTAAAGGAGACAGCTTCTTCATGGACAGCAATATAAAGAAAATGTTTTCTTAGCTGAAAATATCTGTAAACAAAATATCAGAACACCTACTGAGCTGAGCCTCACCATAATGATGATCTATATCTTGTTCTAAGGGGGTTTCCTTTGATACACTTGATTAGTCAAGGAATACCTGAAATGTATAAAAGGCACTCACATTGAGTGATGCCTCTCCAGAAGCTGATGTTTCTCAAGGTTCACAGGAATCATGTGCTCCTGCTTTATTCCTGAATTGCTTTAACATCTTTCCTCAGAAGTTTCATTTGTAAAAGAAATACTATTCTGTGTTCTGCGGGACACTTCATAGTTCTTCAAAAAACACTTTCACTTTCTCAGCAAAGAGATTAATGTGTTTCTGTGTATATTTGTAACATGTACACAATATTAACACACATTCCTATGCAGACAGATGGGATCCTTGTATAGGCTTAAGAAAAAAGATGAATTTGAGCTGATAATGGATCAAAATATTTTCCTGAACCACACCAAGAGGGGTGGAGGGGCAGGAAAGGTCATAATTAAAAGTCATTGAGCTCTTAGTCTTAAGTTAGGAGAAAACTGGAATATGCCCTAGAAAAGTAAACTGAGTTAGGTAAGAAGTCATCCCCTAGTCAGTTCTCCAGTAAAATACTTATGTCAGACACTTCCTGTATTAGACTGCACAGTGATATCCAAAAAAATACCTGCAAGTATGCAAGAGACTCTCTTTTTCTTAAAATAATACCTGAGAAAGTCCGGTGCCTTGGAAATCATGTTTTCAAAATCTGCAAATCCTAATTTCCCATCACCATCCATGTCAGCTTCTTCTATCACTTTCTCACAAACCAGAGTGATTTCTTCTGCTGTCAGCTCTTCCCGGGTCAGCTTATTGAGGGTTTTTTCCAAGTCTGCCTTACAAATGAAGTTATCTGTGTTAAAATCTAAACAACAGAAGAACCAAAGATCACCAAGCGTCCCATTCATTTACTCCAAACACAAAAAGTACACCAGAGCCCCTCCACACAGTACCATAGATCTTGAAGGCATAGATTGCTTTAAGCTCCCGGGGAGCCATTTCACTGAGCACAGAGAACATATCCACAAAGTCATTGAAGCTCAGGCTCCCCTCTCCATCTTCTGAGAAAGACTCCACAATCCTTTCTTTGAAGGGATTCTCCTGTGAAAGACATGTGTAGATTGGTATTTAGAAGATGAAAAAACCTGCAGACTCCCTGATAATGAATATTTAATTGCATGGTTAGCTCTTTAAAGAAAATTGTTTCTTTTTTTTTTTTTTTTTTCCCAAAAATGCATCCAAAAACTTACATTTGTATGCTTTAGCAGGATGTCTCAGCAGTCCTTGCTGCTCCATAGTACCACTTCTGGCCTTTTATTTTCACTAATACATGTCAATGTCCAACCTATGGTTGAACTGACTAAAAATTCCAGAGATTTAAATGAAATTTAATTTTCACAGGAGATGATCCTGAAATAATTTTAAGCAACTTAGAATAAAACAGAATAAAACAATATTCTAAAGCCATAAACACACAAGCAAGCATAAGAAAACCTGCTTTATTACCCTGAAATCCAAACCAAATGGTTTTACAGTAAAAACCCATCATCTGTCTCAGAGCTATAAAAAACCCCAATACTAATCTGTAGCTGTGTCAATAAAACTTGGAAAATCAATTCAATTCAGTTGAATATGAACAGAACACAAACATCACTTGGGCTGTGGGCAGCATCTCATTAAAGCCCTGCTACAGACCTTATCTGAAGCCAAGACACTGATTAACATACTGATCCATGAATATATGCAGCTGTGGTGGTGGCATATCATGGTCACTATTTTTAATATGCATGCAGCATTTTGTTTGGCTTTTAAAGGAGCAGTAATGTGAAAGCTCAGAAGTTCAATCATATATCATTCCTTTTTTTTTTTTTCCCTGTGAATTGAATTACCTAACAGGTATTCATAAACGACCCAATAATTTTGAATGAAATTTCAAAAAAACAGCTATATTTGAGAGACAAATGACAAGAAAATGTTATTTTTCAGTTTACTTGAATTCTTTCTTGATAATTCACTCATAGAACAAAAGCACCTGTAGAATACATTTTTGGAACAACGGTGGGGACTAAAAAAGCCATGGCCAGGAACAAGGCTGTTTTTATGGACAGGTGAAGGAGGGACCACAGAGCCTTAGGCTCAAATGACAGCCCGTTAAAGTAGTCAATACTAAATACAAATTCTCTTGCAGGGTCTGATGACTGAAGGAATCCACAGTAGGGAACAGGCCTACAGATTTCAAAGGACAGGAGATTAACAAGTTCACTGTTCAGATGAAGACAAAACCAGGCCAGAAAAAAACCAAATTAAATAGAATAGAAAAGAGGCCTCAAAAAGCAGCAGAGTCACATCTCTTCAGAGCCTGAGAATGAAAAATAACACCCCAGACCCAGGCAGATGGCTGAGAGAACCTCACTGTAAAAGGATATGTAGTAATCACTCATGTCTCGTGAGTGATATGTAGGTATAGCAGGTGTGCGTCTGTGGGTACTGCTTAGGTTAAAGTATCTCACTTAAATGCCTCAAAATGTGCCTGGAATTGTTTGTGGAACACACATTCACCTGTCTGTGGGATTTACCTGTGGTTATGAACCAGGGATATACCTTTTTGTGGGATTTGCACACACACAGACATGCAGGGAAGAGCAATTGGTTCTATTGTTTCAAACAGCCAGATTATATAAATAAGCCAAAGTAAGATTAATTTGGGCTGAAAGATATGAAAAGGCCCACTTTCTTCCTAAAAGCACACCAAAAAATGGTGTGTTATATGTTTAATATTTGAGAATGCCAAACATCAGAATGGACACCAAAACATATTAGAAATTAATTTTTCATTTCTAAAATGCTATATAGCTTTATTTGGAACAAACCTGATCAGAAGTAAGTGCCATGGTAACATTAGTAAACTGACATCTTAGAGGCAGCATTGGGTAACAAACCAGGAGGACACAGATGCAAATATCCCTATCAGCAGTGAATATCAAGCCCAGGACTTTGTGCTTTAGACAGGCTGGGGCAGGATCTCACTGACTCAATAAGCATATTGCAGTTGCATAAGATGAGTTATTTATTTGGCATGTCAGAGATTTGAAAATACAGATGAATTAAGAATGAATTAAATGAACCTAAGCATACTTCTTAAGTAACTCTTTGCCAAATGGATCTCTAAAACCAAAATGAAAAATAAAATCTTTCCTCATATTGATTTCTTTCCTTTAACTTTCTCATATTATGTGTCTTCAGGCAGTATATCTGTGGCTTACACAATGGAAAGTATTAGCTTACCTTCACAGATACTTTTCACATCCTTTCTGTAATTTCATTACCTCTACTCTAAAGAGCACAGATTAGGGTTCCATCATATTTAAAGGAAGAGCCATGGGGGAAGGGAAGAAAGGGGAAAATTACATTGTTCTTTCCTAGATTGCTTTCCCATAAGCGCTAATTGTTGAAAAAAAAAATCCATTTTAAAACGAGAAACTTACACTTGTCTTAAAAAGCTTTTTCTGTACTCTCATGATAAAAATGAGAGGGGAGACAGAAACAATAAAGAATTGCTACAGCTGAAAAACAATTGCTGTTTTGCAGATTGATGTTGTTGCTGTGGTGGCTTGAGAGATTCCTAAATGTGCAATCCATCTTTGTATGGAATTATCACAATTATCACTCAGATAATTGTGTTTCTATTCTTAAATCTCACACAGCATCTATTCCAACATACATATTTATAACAGCTTACAATAAAGCACAACCATTAGTTTTCTAACAAACTGTTAGAGGGTTTATTCCTGGCATTGCAGCTAAATCACCTGTTATATTCCCCTGTCCTCTAGTTTCCACCCCAGCTCTAGGAAAGCAATCTGGTGGCCTTTTGCCTTATCTGTTTTGTAGCTTGAGGAATTTCAAGCATCCGATCCTATTCCCACAAGCTGACTGCATTTTGGAAATAAGAGGTTGCAAGTGAAGTTCAAAGATAGGTCAAGATAATTAAGTTGGAGATACTGGAGAGTCATTACAAAATGCTACTTTATTTTCATATCCACAAAAACACGATGATTTTCCCTTTTGTATTTGAACACAAGTCCCCACTGACTTTAGAGAATATATTCAAAAGCACAAAGCAGTCTGTTTTGCAGACTACTGCAAGGCAGAATTCTTTTGGATGCTTTATTCAGGACTTTTTCAGCAATGGTAAAAACTAACCTTTCTCAAATTTCAGGAGTTATTCCAAAAGAGGACAAAAAAATTTCTAACCAACAAACATTAGTATAAAAGTGGCTAAATTGTTCATGACCAAAGCTCCATAGGAAAGACTGGTGCTTCAGAAAGGAAGCATAATAAGTGCAACAGCAAATTGTCCCTGGAGCAGAAAAAAACCAAGTTTCTTTGCTGGTTGTTTCTTCTTCCTCAAAATCAGTAACTTGGGTTTCATGTGTCTATGATTATATTAATGTCATCGAACTTCTCTGTGGTGCCTGCAGGGTACTGTTTAAGAAATTCCTGCAGAAACCAAGGCTAAGACAGAGTTAAACTGATAAGTTTATATCTTAATAGAAAAGACCATTTTGTTCTGTAAGAAAGCAGAAGCTTAAGTTCAGCAATGGCTCTTCACTGCAGTCACAACAGCCAAAACCCCAAAGATTCAGGCTGTATAAAGAGTTGCTTAAATGTTACAGACCCTACCAGTACCTGATGGGAAGATGAGGCACTGTGACAAGGACTGATTCCTAACCGTGCCAGGGAAGTGCACAGACAACGCTGCAGGCCATCGGGGAGGTGCAGCCCTGGGGTCTGATGGAGAGAAAACAGCCCTCACTTAGGACACTTGGAGGACACACGGCTGAGAGGCTCAGATAAAGAGACTTCAGAGAAGCAAGGAGAGTGGTCTGAAGGGAGTAAAACATCCCGTCATAACTAGAAACAGCTAACAGAATGCAGCAAGAATGCTGAGATGAGCTGGAGGCAAAGATTGGCCAGAGCAAGGCATGGGAATATCACCCTGCTCTCCCAGGTGTCATTGCCCATTACACAGAAAGCTTTGAACCTGAAGACTCACTGAAATCACTTCTAAAACCTCATCTTATTAACACTATGGAAAGTATTTTCCTTTTGAAGCAAAACGCTTGCATTCACGTTTACACTTAGTACAAATAGGCTGCTAACATTGGTTCTGAAATGCACGATGGAGTCACCGTTCCCTGTGTGTCCTTCCCGGTTCCCGGCTGATTCCTGTTCCTGCTGCCCATCCTGTTTCAGCACTGGATTTATGAACTACCTCCCTCCCCAGCGCAGCTTATGACAAGGTCTGCAAGGATCAATGAAGTTCCTATATGAGCCAAAACGCAGGAAGCAACAGACTGTAAAGTGAGTGGAACAAAAACGCTTCCCCTCCAGCAGCCCTTTGCTGCCCAGCCCCGGAGAGAAGGATGGCCGTGCTCTGCAGTGCCCAGAGAGCCCACGGTCTGGGAAAGGGACAATCCAGGATGTGGGTATGGACAGGGCTGTGCTCTGCAGTGCCCACAGAGAGCCCACGGTCTGGGAAAGGGACAATCCGGGATGTGGGTATGGACACCCACTACTGCTACCAACCACAGGGGTCTCTGGCATCAGCTTACATTCCCACCTGCAGCTCTGTGCCAGTGACAGGGATAACATGACTGAAACCTGTTTTAATTAAAAAAAAAAAATCACCTTGGCTTTCTTCCTGGTCCCACACTGAGCAGTCCATATCATGGCTACAGTTTTGCAATATTAATTACTGCAATCTCACAGGTGTCCAGATGCCCCAAAGTTAATTTATTAAACTAGTGCCTGTGTAACCAAGATTGTGAAAATTAGACAACAGAGACTGCAATGAAACTGATAAAGTAGCTCTGTTAAGTTCGGTGTAATGGTAGACCTAATCAACTTAAAGTACCTTCTCCTTCTTTATTTATTTATTTCTAGTCCCAACTTTCAACTTTTAAGAATCAGAAATTAGTGAATAATTTATTACCAATTAAAGTGAATGACCATCAACATTTTTTTTCCCTTGAAACACAAAAACCTGGCTCAAAACATTAATGCATGAGGTAAAGATCTTTCTTTATATTAGCAGAATCTAATTTAGAAAAGTGCATTATTGATTCTATCCGTTTGTCAGAACCTGCAGCAGTATTGAGCTCAACATTGCCAGTAACTAGGAATGTAATGTGTATATGAAAAAAGCCAGGTGCATTGAAATTAGTACTAATTTAATTAGAATTCAATAGACATTTAGGTCATTTATTTCTATTTTAAGAGGTAAATGTTGTCTTTGTCTTCACCTTGATGAAAAGTTACCAAAGAAAGAAAACACCATAATGATTTGTTAGGCAGTCTGGTCAAGTTGCAAAGGTTAAAGAGTTTTTTTCTTAGTGTATGAGCTGAAGGGAGTAGCTAGGTTGCCTCAAAAATAAACTCTTGAGGAAAGACTCTCTCTCCCTCACCCCCATCTACACAGGTGCCCACAAGACGCTTCATTACCAAGACGGACCACAAAGAGCCCAGGCATTTTAACATCTTTTAGTGTCAATGCTTTGAAAAAATGATGGAATAAGAACTAGTCTCCTCTTACTAGGATTTTACTGGAAACAAGCTCAGTAGCTATTGAAAGCACTATTCTCTGTGAGCTCCTAGGACTCCCGAAATAAAATGAGTGCTTTGACACCAATATTTCTAAGGTTCTTCCATGGACTTACGAAACCTGAGAGAATTTGTATAAAAGTCAACACTGACTTTGTCCTGTTACTTTCATAAAGTCAAATTCCATTACCTGGAGACGTCTTCTAAAGCAGGGTCAGAAAGCCTCACAGACTTGTGGTGCCAGAAGATGGATTATGATCCCCTTCCTACATGGAAGCCTCTTAGGAAGTCTATCCTTACCACCCAAGTTGGCTAAGCTGGCAAGATATGCTCCTGTATCTCAATCTAAATGATACTGTATAAAATCCCTGGTTTGTACCTCAGCTTCAGTACCAGGCCTTCCAGCTTTAAAGTTCTCATAGAATGAGCTACTCCTTAAGCATTCAGTCTTCTATCACTGAAGCCAAAAAGACTCAGTGTGATCATAATTTCTCACTTTCTTTTCTAAGCTTAGCCTTGATTTGTCACAAAGCAACTCTCAGCTGTCTGGCAGTTAAACTCTGAGGAGTCAAAGAACTGTGCCAAACGATTTCATGTTGTGCTATCAAGGTTTCAGAGATGATAACATAAACCCTACGGAATACTGATGCCATTAGAAACAGCATAAACACATTTTGCTGAAGGAGCCCATGCTCACTGTGAAAAAGAATTATAAATTATTTCTCAGCTTCTTCAGAAACCCAAGCTGTCCATAGGCATCTGCTAAATCTGAGTCTGAAGTATAACTGAAGGATAAAAATTTTCCCAAGGTTTCCTATTGAATTAAATGCTTGTATGTGTTTAATGTTTCCATGTAAATGAAATGCTGATCAAACACTTTTCAACACACACAGATTAACAAAACATGCGTCTTTTTCAGCCAATTATATTATTCCAAAATCAAACATACAGCAAGTGTGGTATTAAAGGAACAAAGAGTTCTGTGAACTTCAACTTGAAATCTAATTCAAATGTTTTTTACTTCATGTTGACTTAGCATCCTCCACGACTGAATTTCTAAAGCATGGCTTCTGCTTGTAAAATATCAGATATTTGAAAAAAAATACAACACTAAGGAAGAATTTCTAGGTCATTAAAATTAAGTGGAAAGCCATCAATTACAAGGTTCTTATAGCATTGTTCTCAAAAAGCTTAATAATGCTTCATGCAACTATCACATTGAACACAATTGTTTCCACATTATAGTAATTTATAGACATCAATTGACTAACATACATTTAAAAATAGACTGTGTAACAAAACACAACATAATTCAATGAACTGTTTAAAAAATAAATGCTAAAACTCCACATTTGTCCTGTTAAAACCATAAATTCTTAAATTGTTGAACTGAGAATAAAAACAAATAGTGTCTCAATTTTTTTTTTTTTTCACTGATGGCTTTATACCTACTGCTTTGCTTATTAGCAGTTACACGGATTTTTTCTTCACTTCCTTCCATGTAATGTCTCCTTGAAAATGAAAAATTAAGGAAATAATACTTACTGTGCTCAAGTAGCTGAGAAGAAAGGAGAAAACCGTTACTTTTTATTAGAAATATTCTGCACACTGCTAGTAAATTTCCTATGAACAGACTAAGATAGGAACTTCAGATTTCTAACCAGCTCTTCATACAGAGATCCCTGTGGGGATGTGGCTTCTGTGGGGGATGTACACAAAGGGCAAAGATTGCTAAATTAAATTTTATTTCCTATTCATTTCCTTTAACATCTACCCCAACTATCTCTGCAAGAAAGACATTCACCTAAACATTTTCCAGTTTCTGGGGCTGGTTTTGCCCTTGAACAATAACAGGAAGGGGAAGACTTCAGCATGCCACGGCGCTTCTGGATATCAATCCTGGCAAAAGGTCTGGCAGACGAGCTACGGAAATTAAGATACAGTTTGCAAGCAGTCAGTAGTGATACCTTTAGCTCAGGCATGTTTATTATAAGCTGCATAGGTAGTTTAACATCTGGGTCCTTTGTATAGTCCATGGGCACAACATTTGGTGCCATTTCATGGTACCGGCCATGCAACCTGTAAACAAACAGAAACAAACAGCCAATAACCAATTTTAAATAACCAATTCCATTCAGACAGCAATCAGGTACAAATTTGTCTTGCAGCTCTAATCATTGGTTTTAGTGCACAAGTCTGAGCCCTCCAAATTCCCATCTTTCTGAAAATAGAGGGCTTTGATGCAGTATCCAGTATAACTGCTACCAACAGCCACGTGTTTCTTGAGGCCTGTAACTGAGCAGGGCTCCAAACCGTGTGTGTGTAACATTTAGGTACTGCCAGGTATGTGCACACAAAGGCTGAACCAAGGCACACACTGTGAAATGCAGTTCTTACCATACGTGGAAGTTTAGTCTTACACCTAATTCATAAACTGCTTAGGACAGAAAGTGGTCCCTTTGTCCTGTTCTATGTATTAACACAGTGTATTTTGATCCCCCAGTAGGGCACATGTAGTACTTGTATACATTATAAAGTTATTTTGTGACTTAATTGCCTTTTAACGAAAAATCCAGCCTACTCACTAGGCATACTAACAATTACATACAGAGATTACCATGTCTTAAAAGCAGAACATAAAATACAGGAAGCAATGCCTCAGCAACCCCTTCATTTCCCTGGCTTTAGCTGCAGCAGCCTGATGGCCAGCCCCACACCCAACTGAACTACTTCAGATTCCTGTGTGTAAATAACTCAACAACTAGGTGAAAATCAAAACAGGAATCTCTTTTCTTATGATTATGATGTGCCACAAAGAACACATGAAATGAAACACAGAAACACATTTTTTCTGCATTGTAGGAAACTGATGTCTTCATCCTGCACAGCAATATTTTGTGCCATACCAGAAACTGGATATCCACTGATCTCAGCACAATTCGGCTGCTCACCACAGCTCACCCTGACATTTCATAAATACAGTGTAATTCAAGATGCAATAGCCATCTCCCTCTCTAGCAACTGATTTCTTCGTTGTAAATGGCAGCTAAAAAGATGCTTCTAAACACAACAGAAAAAGAAGCTTAAAAGCACTTAAAAAGAAAAACTTAAAGCAAAACTTTCAAGTCCAATATCCATCTATGGGTTACCTACTTTTTTTTAAACTAGAATACTGAAATGGTGTTCTAGTCTTCAAGAAAATTAAGCACTCATTATTGGCAAAATCTGACCATTGTGGACAACACTTGGAAATTCAGGAATTGACAATCCCTGCTTGTTTTAACTGCCAAGATTTCCTTCTGTATTTTATCTAATATTAGACTTGTCTCTTTAAAACATGCAATGTAAACCTGTCACTTCTTGCTGACAGAATTCACTATCTTGTCCACAGAAATTGCAATCTATTTATCCTGGAGTTCAGCCACACCCTTTGGCAGCTGAAAGGATATGGCTCCCAACTCTAGACTGGACTCTCCCAGAATTGTCTGGAAGGGAGGTGCTGGACACAGAAACATGCAGGTAACTAACTGCAGATTTGAGGGCAGCTCTCTAATCCTGTTTTTCTCCCAACTAACTCTGCCATTAATTTATCAAATTAGTCAGAGATCTGTGGATGTGAGAGCTTTCTGCCTGAGTGTATTTCACACCAAAGCATCCAAATGAGTCTGTAGGAAGTGGCTCTAACTCCTTCAAATTAAATTACAGCAATAAAATACATCTTCCACACGCTTTTATCTGCAAGGATCCAGCAGCTCTATTTGTAATAGCCTTATCACATGGTGTGATTAGCATTTATGATGGTGAAAAGTGCCATAAGATTTCCCTATACCCAACATATAGTATGTTGCCCTTACTCCATTATCCTTCAAAATGAAAAACAAAAAACCCCAACCAACCGATCAACCACAAAAGACAGTAACACCTTTTCCTTCTGTAAGACCTTGATGGTGGAAGGTTCTTCAGGGACATTATGTACTGTTTTATAATAAACTAGATTGCCAGTATCAAATGCTAGACTTTGTAGAAAAAATAACAGACCTGCTTCAGCCTCAACAGGATGCCAAAAAAACCACCTGTCATAAGGAACACAGTCCTTTTTGCAGGAATTCCACCAAAACTCCCGTTTAGTTGAATAACTCACGTTACTGGGTGAGTAACTTACTTTTTGGCAAGGAAACAATACATGTCTGATCAATTACTCTGTAATACGATGTAAAGCTCAGTAGACATGGGGGTTATTTACACCCATAATCCTCCTGCCTGTATGCAATACCTCACCACACGTTTTGGTGTTGTGCACTATGACAAATCCTGTGAGTCAGACTCAGTAATCACTTCCCAAATGCTGCTCTCATTACTGACTGTTCTCTCACATCTCTCAATAACATTAATTCCTAACTGCAAATAGAGAAGAAACAAAGCTCTGGTAAAGGCTCTGATATTTCTCCTGTTTTGGAGAAGCAGAAGGCTCTTCAGGTGACCCGAACACATCGGAGCAGTTGTGACCTAGAGGAAAGGCTTTTTGCGCTTTTACTCAGCATGGCCTTCACAAGAAGCATGTCTGAAAACAACCTAACACCTCTTTACCTGTTCTAGACACAGAAACATTTACGTCCTGTCAGGGAGGCAATGTAAGGTTTTTGCAGTGCTGTCTGAACACACAGATATGGAAAAGCTGCCATTATCATACAGAGACCATCACGTATATTCAGAAGCCCAAGACAAGCCTCACTGTCTTTACAGCGGTAACTACTACAAATCCTGCAGCTGTATTTCCTGTAAAAGATTTTTCTGGATGCATGCAGAAGCATTTTCCTATTCCTGGATGTGCTCTCTTTGTCGGCAGGATTCCTTATTTACTTTGCATGGAACTAGGAAATGAAAAACTGTCAGCGCCTTCCCTGCCAGAAATGAGAGTAGAAGGGAATGTGGTGATAAATCTAATAGCAAATTTCATTAACTAATGATGCTCTGTCCCCACAGGTACTGGTATATGCTTGTGCTTCATACACAACATTCAAGGATTAAGGCTGTAATTCTGTATCACTTTAATCCAGTCTAAACCCAGACTGCTGACCTACCCTTGCAGAAATTTGAAGCCCACCAGCTACTCATGTCCCTTATATAAACACTAACGCTTAAGAATGTGCAGTGAGGTTCAGGAAACTGATGTGTTTGAAAATATAGAAGCTTTCACAGTCAGACCTTGACTTTACTGAAGCAGTTGTGACAGCAGTGGAAGAAAATGTGGGTTTAATTTTTCTATTAAATTAATCAATAAAATAAAGGCAGAACAACACTTACCCCTGTAGACAGCAGTAGTTTTAAAATCAACTCAGCTGCCCATCAACCAGTGAAAACCAAAAATGCTGTGTTCAGAAGAAAACCCACAGCACAGTTTTGTCCCCACAGCCTACTTTTGATTGATGATAACTTTCATTCTACCCGTCAGGTCTTTTACGTGGCAAAAAAGGTAGGTCAGAGTCTGTTCCTACTTCTCAAGGGTGAAACACCCAAGAGTCAGCAAGGGTGACACTGTGGGTGTTTGCTGGACACAGTTTGGGATGCCTCCAAACGTACAGCAGAGCCTCCAGTTCTACCTGAATAGATTTGAAAAAAGAGATTCCTAAGCTTACACCCTGCAGCGACCATTTAAATTCACTATTGAGCTTTGGGAGGGAGTCAGACTGTACCCAAGGTCACCAGTGGGCGTGTAAAAGCACAGAGCAGCTCTTCCTTGGCCTGGTGTATATTCATCTCCACCATTAAATGTAGGGACAACATATTACAGTTGGCTGAGCTGCCTTTTTAGCAGGAACTCTGCACTGAAGGAGTGCTGAAAACAGAAGATAAAAGCTTGCAATTGCTCATTGATGAGAAAGAAGCAGAGGCTTTAAAGTGGCCTTCAGAAACGAATAAACATCTCCCCAGTTCAGGTCCCACAGCAACAGTCACTTGATTTATGCTGTAAGGGGAAAACATTTTTATTCAGCGATATATACCGTATTTATTCCTAAGTAATAGGAATTCCTATGCAGAGGAACTCCTTCCTCTGTATTCAAAGACTTGTACATTACAGTCAAGACCATCTCAAAGAGTAAATTCTAAATTACTCTGCATTGTCCTGCATGTTCAGGAAAAAACAGCAAATGGCTTAAGCAGAGCAATGAAAGCAGGCAGTGAGTCCTGATGGACAGTCCGACCGGGGGTTCACAGGAGCTGTGGCATCACCTGAGCACACACTGGTTGTACAGCATGGAACAACCGGTGCCAGCAGCAGGACCAGAAGTGCACAGCTGCTGCACTTCTGGTTATTCACCACAATCAGAGCTACAGGATCCTGTCCAGATGCCAGAGCTGAATGGAACAGCTGGAGAAGGACTTTATGTAATACACAGAAGAAGAATTCACCGCTCCAGAGACCAGCAGGAGAACTGACAAGTCAACATAAAGCCCTGGAAAGAGCCAGGTCTCAGCAATCAGCCCTTCCAAGCACCTGGTATGGCTGGAAGCAAAAGAAGCAGCAACATTGAAGATGGGATTGCACAGAATGCAGGGCAGAATGCTCTGATGGGAACTGATTTACAGCCCTTGCTACAGAGGCTGTAGCCCTGATATAGCACTGATGCAAATCAGTGAACTGCACATGCTCCCTCATCCTGCAGTCCTTTAATGGACAGAGAGGGAACAGGGCCAGACAGACCAAAATCTACAGGTCTGCCACACAGGGAGAAAAAGCTGCTATAGCTCAAAGAGAAGGAGGTTCTTTAATCTGGGGCTGAGAAACAGGAAGGAGGGGCCTTTGGGGCTGTCAGCAACTGATAAAGAAAGTACTTGCAGGGTCTCAGATTTATGCCATACTTGCACAAACTGTTTTTGCAACAATAAATGTTACACATGGTAAGGGAGGCAGAAATCTCTGTGCTGCACCAATTCCCCAACGAATCATTGCTTGCAAGGATAGCAAGAGGTTAGAACAGTCTATTAGAGAAGGGGGTCTACCATGTGAAGCTGAAACCAAAACAGCAGGAAACATGATACAAGGAAATTCAGACAGAAACTGAAACCACAACTCACTAAATTGCCACAGTTCGACAAACAGATAAAGAACAAAGAACAGTGAGAAACACAAGTAGGAAGAGTTGAATGTTGAAGGAAGTCTGTTACTGATATGCCTTGTCCCTTTTATGCTTTCCAGTTGAAGTTATTTTCATTGTATCAATAAAATACAACAACTGGGCACAGAAAACAGATTTATAAAAAGGCAGCATAATAAGATGAAAAAAAGTGGATAGATGGGTTTTCTGCTAGTTTTTAGTCAGCATGTAAAGTATTTATTCATCTTTGCAATGCAAAATGAAGCAGCACAAATTAATTTTAGAGAATACTAGATAAATACCCTCCCAAATCATCTGCAGTAAAATGAAAAAGAAATTGTGAGAAATGTTTTTGGCAGACAATTTATAATACATTTATTCTAAATCTAGTCATAGTTAGGAAAGCTCTGATTTTCAATACATGTACTCTACTGTTCCCAGAACTCCATGATGCATAGTGAGTATAGATAAGAAAACTTTATAATGCTTTTCCTTCCTTGAGTCACCACTCAAACCCCTGCTCACAGGCTTCGTTTCTGCTAATGATTCCAAGAATCACATGGTGACTGAGGTTGCGAGAACTCCTGAGATGAACTGGTCCAACCTCCTGCCCAGCAAGGACACCTGGAGCAGGCTGCCACACCCAGGTGGCTTTTGAGTATCTCCAAGGCTGGAGATTCCACAGCCCATCTGGGCAGCCTGTTCCAGTGCTCACTCACCCTCACAGTGCTTCCCTGTGTTCAGCCAGAACCCCCTGTATTTCTGTCTGTACCCACCGCCCCTATTCCTGGCAGGTGTCTTCTTTGCACCCTCCAGCTCTCTCAGCCTTTCCTTTTATGATAGAGTCCTCAGTCCCTTATCCATCTCAATGGCCCTTTGCCAGAGGCTGGAGCAGCTCCTTATTTCTCCTGGAGTGGCGAGCCCAGAACTGGACACAGCACAGCAGCACTCCAGACTCCATACAGATCAACACTGACAGGGATTCTCTCCTCTCACAAGCCTTAGCAAAACAGCTACAATCTGACTAAAATATAACACAGGAAATGTTTATAGTACAGAAATGCAGGAACTGCCTAAAAGCCTTTTTTTTTCCTTTTTCATTCATAGAGGATGCAGAAACATTTTTAACAACAAGAACAGTAACATAATTAACAGGAAGATGAACAGTATCTTCAGTATATATGTTCTTTTTGCATGTAGTTTCTTGCCTAAAACTCAGAAAGATTCCCAAGGGTATAGAGTGCCCCTCAATCCCATTTTTTTTTGACTGACATTTTTCCCCCAAAGCTGACAACAGGGCAATTTCCCTTTCTGCATCCAAAACATCGAACTCTTTAAAAGAGAAAGAGGAGTTGTGTTCTAACTCCTCCCTCCATTTGTGTCGCAGCTTGCTCCACAGGGAGCTGCCTCTCAAGCAGTTTGCTGCATTTGCTCCCTTATAAGGAAGCCTTCCAGACACTTGAAGGAAACCACTGCTTAATTCTCTGGCAGATTTCAGATTTAAAATCCAACATTCAGCTGGATTGGCTAGAAGGGCTCCTGTCACCTCACCTTTCACCCATCAAGAACAAGCCACGAAACAGGCAGAGAAGAGAAGAGAAGGCAACAGAAGAACTATTCTTCTTCTACAAAAAGGTTCCAAGGTTTGCTGACGTGCCAAACGTTGCCCAGCTTGGTCATTTAGTGCCATATTCCCCCGGCAGTTGTCTAGGTTAAGTCACTCTCAAGTAATACAGCTTGAATTTACAACTTCTGTGCCCTTTGGCTAGGACAGGCACACAAGAAGACCTGCATTTGAGTGCTTGCTTGGGTGCCAAACTGTACCAGACTACAGGGAGACGCAGAAACAGATGGGCTGGTGAGCAGATAAGCATTATTGCTGGAGTAAAAGCTTGTCTGCCAGAAAATCAGATTTGTAAAACTGAGTAAGAGAAATAATGCCTTGTAAGAGACAACTGGGCCATTTGCTCCCATTTACAATCACAAGAGAGGCACGTTATACAAACAGATTCATTGTTCTAACTAAAGTGGTTTTCCAACTTTTCTTCACATAATTTTTTTTTCTTTTTATTCCTGTTTCTCCCTACAGGACATTTTCCAGGATAACAAATCTTTTTTGAATGGTGATGCCCAAAACTGGAGAGCCTATTCCTACTGAGGTCACAGTACCACTGACTGGAATTCTGCCATTTTATGAACACTGAGGAGGCTAATGCATTGTAGAAATACATTTCTCTTTTTTGCAAGAGCATTGTGGGGGTGGTGTTGTTAAAATTATGCTCACTTTGGTCAGATCACTAACCCCCCAGCCCATTTTTTTTAATACACTTCATTATGCACTTGCAATTTTTTTCTCAGTTCTTAGGACTTGAGTGTGTGAATTTCCTTTTGCTCACTTTGACTTTTAGTAATTTTAGTAATTTCTCTAACATACTGAGTGCTGTTGAAAAAGGTACTTCATAACAAAGGTGCTTGCTAGCATCTGCAACTCTCTTCACCTCAGTGTTTCTTACCATTCTCACCAATTTTCTATGTTCAGGAGTACTTTGACCAAGAGTCCAGTGCACTTAGACAAGTAGAAAAGGACTAACACAAACTGGAATATGTAAAAGCCTTTATCAAAATAAAGACAGGTTCCAGCTGCTTTGTTTCTCTGACTTACAGAAGCACAGGCTCATAGGAAGATTGGCTTTTAACAAATCCGCAGTGGCTGCCTATGATCCTGTATTAAATTCTAGGCACTTACAGACTGATTGTCTACCAGTGTGTTCTGGCATCTCTCCATGCAGGAAAGTTGTGTCCTGAAGCTAGACACATTGGTCTAAATTTCCACATTCTCCTTAAGAAAACCGGGGCATGTTTTCAAAGCCCTAACATCACCAAAGCACCCAATAACAGCTCTAAAAATTTGTCAGCTGTCCTATGAGTATTTTAAATAATTTTGAGTCAGTAATAACATAAATACATCTACAATAACTAACATTCTTCAATATGTTCTTGGCCTGGGCCCATGACTGACTGCTCATAGCTGTGATCAGCACTTCCAAAAATTAACCATCTTTAAACAAAGAGTTAGGAGTGTATTTAGGTTGTCTGGTGATAAACAGTTATCAAACACCAATAGCAAGCTATGGTTTCGATTTTTCTCTTTCACCAGGCACACTTGCCTCTGCTGCAGTCTTACTTTTTTTTCCTAGATCCATTTTCAGCATTCTGTGTTAATTTTTTTCTTCACTTTAAATTCATAAGTTATACTATTTTCTAATAATTTGCAAATTATCCACACCCAGATTACTGATCAAAAAATGTGTCTTCAACCCCTCTGACCACAGCCTGCACGGTTTTAGAGCAGCACCAAGGGAAATATAGGTTGGACATTAGGAAAAAGTTTTTTACAGAAAGGGTGATAAAGTATTGGAATAGTCTGCCTGGGGAGGTGGTGGAGTCACCATCCCTGGATGTGTTTTTAAAAAGACTGGATGTGGCACTCAATGAGTGCCATGGTTTAGTTGAGCTGTCAGGGCTGGGTTGGACTCGATGATCTTAGAGGTCTCTTCCATCCTGGTGATTCTGTGATCCATGTTGACTTAAGCTGATGCTGACACTAAAGCCTTGCACACTAAAGACAGCGTGTAAGTCAATCTAACACCTTACTGGTAGGGAAATGTTCTCCTCATTTGCAGTTGCATTTGCTTGCTCTGGCTCTTACGCCGGCTTTGGCACTAATCTGATCCCTCACATGAGCCGATTCAGCTTATTAAACCAACGGCAAAGAGATTTACTGTGGTTTGGGGTTTTGATGGGCTACTTTCCCTGTAGGGACAGATAAAAACACTTAGCCCATTTCACCTAATTGCAATCTCATGTTGGTTTACATCAGTTTATATCCATCTAAATTGAAGCTGCCATATTAATCCCTTCATCCCCACCTACACAACAGTCATTAACAGCCATGCAAATGCATGGTGAGCCAGACAGGGCTTGCTTTTTTTCTTTTTCTAAGGTTGCTCCTTGCTGGGCCATCTCACTGAAATTGGCAGCTGCACAAGAAATTGAGTTCAGCCAGAAGAGGACTGGACCTGCACTTCCTCCATATCACCCCTGTGAGCATCCTGCAGTGTAAATATGTGCCCAGCAGCACCTGGCTGCCCCTTCACCAAGACAGAGAGATGCTAAATCAGTAAGTGCTAATTAACCAGGGGGTCATAACCTATTTTATGCTTGCTCACTAAAACTTCGCCTCAGACATGTAGAAACACCTCTGGATACTACACTGACTGCAGGATGTGCCCTCACTGGTATCTCTGAGCAGAAAAGCAGCAAATCCCTTTCATACAAGTCAATGTTCTGAAAAAATATTTATGATATTCACCTTAAGCTAATCACCACCTTATGACAATTACATATTATAAGTGTATCTTAAATCCAGTCCTATTCTCATTAATTCCTGCAGAATAACTGGCTTTATCTGGTTTCCTCACAAGCCAGATAAAAGATTTAGCCCCTTCCACATGGATCACAAAGGAGAAATTTAAAACTATTTACTTACCGAAGGATTTCCTTCCTAGTGAAGAACGTGCAATCCTGTTAAAGAAACAAAATGTGTCATTGTACTACAGAAATACTGAAAACAACTGCAAAGATTTATTTCTCACCCTTTTGGAAGGAAACTCAGATCTGACAGAAAAACATTAAAGATGCCGTTTGGGTGCCCTCTACTTTCGACTCAGAAAGCAATATACACTATAAAATAACAGAAATATTCCAAGGACAGGTCTATCAGTAAAAAGAAAGATATTGGTAATGTGATAGTTCAGGAGGGAAAAAAAATCAGATTGCTGAGATACTTCTCCAATGTGGAATGATCAGACCAGAAACAAAATTAAATCCAAAAAAGAAGGTATGTGCCAAAAGTATTCAATAGATGAATATGGAAAACAGATGACAAAAACTGTCTTCTAACTTGAAGTATCCCCCTGCTGGAGACAATTGGTTTAATAATAAAATTATGTGGTTATTTATTAGTTATTAACCCTTTTTGCTAACAATCAGTTTGCAGTGTGGTTACTTTGCTGAAGGCTGCAAATTCCTTTATTTTAGGAGCATGGTTAAATGGACAGCACCTGTTCTGCACAGCAGAAAACCATTCAGCTCTCCCCTTGCTATCACAGAACTAGAAATAACTTACTGAAATGCAAAAATAGAGCTTGCTAAACTTGAGAGAAGAGCATACAAGCATTCATTTGCATTCTAAATGGCTCTGCGATGTGACTGAATTGAAATTGGTTTAATTCACTTCATCAACACCTGTGTTATACCAGAATTCAAACACTTCATCAAAGAACCAGAATATGACCAGTGGAAGAGTTTGCATTTCTTGTATTTTTATGTCAGTCACAGAAAAAGTTGTAATTTCAGGTGCTGTGAGGAAACAATAATCAGTCCCAACCCACTCAAAAAACAGTCCCCTAATCTCCACCCTTAACTAGTATGTATTTAATGGAAATTCTGCCCTGCATCCAAGACTAGGAACACCAGTGGTAATGAAATACTTGGTAATCAGTTGAGAACACCATTCATCAATTCAGAGAATATGCAACTCAATTTTAGAGCCAGTTCCTAAGGGTGTATATATAGGGAACAACCACCAACACAGAAAATTTTTCCTGATTACCCACGTCTCTCACAGGCTCATGTGATATGGCAGGGCATTTGCCTAACAGTTCAGCTCTTTGTAGTTTTCCCCCTCTAATGTAAAGATATTTAGAATACATCATCTTTGAAAATCAGCTTGTGACAAGACAACAGTATCAGACTTGGTAAGTCACGGTTAAAGACTACATACAACTACTTTGACTCTCTTCAGTCAAAGCCCTGCTCTTCAGTCAGCCAGTGACAAAGTATTTCTTCCTCAAGCTGAGACTGACTGGGGCTAAATGCCTGCTTCTTCCAAGAAGGGGAGAAGCAAAGGCTCCCGCGGGCAGAAGCAGACAGCCTGTCTCAGGTGTCCAGGAACACGATCAGTACCACAGGTATCAATTATTGAGCTGCCTTGCTTCCCTCCATACAAAGTGTCTGGAGCAGCAGCTCTTCCTTCAGTGGATTGTGCAGCTACAAGACCCAGGGGGAAGCACCTTGGGAGCTGCTGACACTGATGCCACATTGTCTGCAACTGCACAAAGTGACATCGGAGCCAGCTGGTCAAGTCTTCCTTAATTCCACACAATCAACACAGTCAAATTGTCACTAAAGGATGCTTCATTTACTAAGAAAGGGCAGGTGTAATCTCACAAATAATTGTAATGCCCTCAGCAGCAATCATCTGTAATTATACAGGCTGGGGAAAACAGCAGCCACTTAACTAGAAAGCTGATAGAGAAGCAATATACAAATGGAGACAAAGATTGAAAGGAAAAGTTGAAGAAGTCCTGCAAAAATGCTATTGGAAGACAAAGGAGGTCAGATAACAAACCTTTTTTGCTGACAGTCCACACATATTTTATATTTTATTCTGAGTTGCTTCATGACATTGACAACAAACATTGCTGGCTGTCTTTTAATCAACAAAATTTTTACTAATGTAATCTAAACCCCACTAATACTGAAAACTTCTATAGCAGAAGTAGTTGCAACTATCTGCCTGACCACCATTACTGACAGCTCTATTTCAACTACACCTGCCAATTGCACGGAATTGTCAGGGATGAAGGACATCAAAAAAAATTAAGAATGATCTCACTCTTAAGAGAGATCTTAAAGCTACTCGGGGTCAAAGCACCACAAACTCATTGTGACGTGGCCTATAGTTTTGATCCAGCCAGATGACACCACCAATGAAACAATTTACCATTAAAAAGCCTGTCTGGTGTCAAATGGCAAAGGCAAAACCACAGCTCCACGTGACCTCTGACAGGGAAGTCCAGCCATCCCTCTTGCTTCTCCCATCTTCTTATTTCTGCCTGTTCCTTTATGCAGACTTCATCTTTATAAGCAGAATAACTGCATCAGAGAACTCTGAAAGAAGGAACTAATGTATTTGTAAATGAACCTAGCAATAATGGATGCATTTCCAGCTTGGATCATTTCCTTTTAGTGACTTACAATATAGCTTTGACAGTGCTGGTACAAGAGATGAAGGTGAAACAAGTATCTATTGATGGCACAAAAGAGGTGCGGGACTGACTTCTTTTTCCTTTTTTTTTTTGAAAGCACAACCCTCAGCTGGATTAAAATCATGATGAAAAAAAGGTCTAAATAGCATAATTACATTTTATAGTTGCTGGATCTTCAGCAATTTAATTCAAGACATCTGTCCAAAGAAACACAGAGGTGAATCATCCAATTTTCTTCTGGCTACTTCATTCATACAGAAAAATATACAATGAAGGACAATAAATAGTAAATTTACATGTTAAATTCACTCTCTCATAAGGAAAGGTGAAGTGGGCTCTGGAAAGCATTTGTCATTTATGCACATGATAACTTTGATTTTTCTGCAAGCCAGAGGTATCATGGAACAGATTTGCTATTTTGTGGACTGTATTTGAGTTTACTAAGAGGATAAAAAAGCAACCTGTCTGTTCTGTCTGAACACTAAAATGACTGAGAGTCCTGCTAGAAATGCAGAAACTAAATACTGAACAAATAACATTACCAGAGTTTTCATAATTCTTATCAGTTCAACATTACTAGCAAGAGTTGATCCTGGGAATTATTGCCTTTATTTTTAGTGCTATACAATGGTCTGAAAGACTTGTGCTAACAGCAGGCCCTTGGGGGTTATAGCTTCTTTAGAACAGAGGCTTTGCCTTGACGGGTCACCTATTCCAGCCCCTGAGAACAAACATGCACCTTTCCAAGATCAACTCTCCCACTCAGTCTGTCCTTGTGCCCTTAATAATCACTTTAATTAGAAGTCCAACATGGGGTCACTGATGGTTGTTTGGAGGTAAGATACCACTAAAACAAATCTGCAATTATCTACTTAAGATCTTGTAACAACGTGAATAAAATCAAGCATACAGAAAATAAATTTCCCATTGATTTCCACGAGATCATGACCTTGTATAATGGGACTTGATTCTCAAATTTAGCATTTAGATAGCTTAACTGCTTCTTAAAATACTTGGCAGAGAGAAGACACAGACAGCTGGTGTATTTAGGTTCCACAGGTAGTTTGGTTCATGGCTGGTAATTGGAATTCCTGCAAGTCACTCAGCATTGCTTGTAAAGCACAATTAACAGTCTCTGCTCTTCAAACTTATTTTTATAGCAGAGCAGCATGCACATGATGTTAGTTTTATTCTTTTATTTCCTATGGCAGATGAATGCAGAACGACAGAACAGACTGAAATATGGTGATCCACCACCCTGTTCACTCGTCTGCAAGACTTGACTGCAAAATCTTCAGTTGGTTCCTCTTTGTGTTGAGTTCTACAGTGGCTTGAATAAAAGAAAAAAAGAGAGGGAGATGCACTGACAGTGCTGCTACTTAACTGTCTGTAGAGTGTCCATCCAGCACACCAGGAGGTGTGGCTCCCCTCAGCCCAGTGTCAGCTGCTCTGGGAATGGATTGCCAGTTCCCGAGGACATCCCACAGCTTGTGAATGGCAGCAGAGCCCAGGGAATGGGAGTTACCGATCACTGCTCCCAGAAACCAGCACTGTGCATAAAGCACAGCTCGGAAATAAAGCATGCAAAACACTCCTCTACTGAACAAAAACTAAAGAAACGAACAACAGAATGAAAGAATAGAAATACTCAAATGTGCTGTGAAACAGTGTTTCTGAAAGCCATTAAATGTATATTTCTCTTCTAAGACAACACATGTATATTCTGCTTTGTATATGTACAGTTTCATAAGGTCAGGTTTATTTTGATCCCGCAACAGCTTCATTGGAAACTATTATAAATAAGAAAATAATATAAATCAGTCTTACAAAATCACTGCAAATTAAAAACCACAAAAGAGCCTCGAACAAAAGCCAGCAAACTACAGATAATGCAGATACTGTAAACCATATAGCTATCTGAGAGAGCAGCTCTTAAAAAATGTTGGATGCTGTAGCACTCTAAAAGGTAATATTTCAAGCAAATTACTTCAGAGGTTTTCTTTTTAAAATCACAAATGATGTTTTGTACTGTGCCAAAGTACAAAATGTGTGTAAGAGCACTTAATCAAAACACCACCAAAACATCATCCTGTGAAGCAACCAAAAATCTGGTACCAGAAGGAAATGAACTTATATATAAGATCTATTATTAACTCTGTTCTGGCAATGTTTTACAAATGCATTACTTCTGCATTACATTCCACACAAGTAAGACGGGCACAGAGTTGTGCAAGACTAAGTCTGCAAGATATTTAAGTATTTTCATCACTGTTAGTGTATAAAGAGTTAACAGAGTCAATGAGTTAAAATGCTGTTTGCATCAGAACGCCAATGAAAATCTTACCATAGAGCTCACCCTTACTTGTCATCATATGTACTTTACAATTACACCCAAACCAACCAAAACACCCCCCTGAGCTTCAAAAGAAAAAATCTGCATCCTAAGAACCAGTTTATGTATTCACACAGCAACAGGGGACTAAACACCAGTCAGAGATTAGCAAGGACTGAAAAGAAACAAACTGCCAACAAAAGTAATTTTGCTCAATCCACAGATGCACCAAGAGGTAACACGAAACCAGAACTTGACCAAAGGATATTTCCACAAAAAACTCACTCCATTATTATGCTACTTTTACTTGCACAATAACAGCAATATTGTATCAAATGGAAAATACTTTTTACAGAAGACCCTGGGGAACCTATGAACGCACTTCTTGCACTCCTCCTTGCAGAGGGTTAATTTTTCAAGACCCTGGATGAAGTAAAGCATGGCTTTTTAAAAGACAGCTTGATGAACCTGTCTTACTTCACAGGTGGTGTTCCTTGACAGATCAGAACACAACTTGTTTAATCTGGTTTTGCATAACTCTCATGAAATATAGTTGAATTGCACTTAGACTCCAATTTTGATAAAAGGAAAAAAGTGAGCTCTGTAACAGAGAAATTCTTGCGTAAAAGAAGACAGTAATTACTTCATTGTACTATATTGTATTGCAATATTACCTATAAGACTGCCAGGGTAAACACCAGTTTGTTTTGAGACTGCATTAAATAATGCAAAGTAAATAATGAACTAATAACGAAATAAAATAGTATGATAATAAAATAATAATAAATAATGAAATAATAACCACTAATGAACAAATACAAATGGCTTGCAATAAAACCACTAATATGCCTTATAATCTCTATGTTCTAGAAGGAAAATTAAAAAAAAAACAAAGGCAAACCAAAAAAAGAAGAATCACTGAATTAGTATTGAATTCAGATGTCTCAATTCAAGTAATCCCAGAAAAGGGAACGAGCTTGACTGAACAGTGCAGGAGTTTGTGCACAGCCCAAGTACAGTTTCTCAGCATTTCCTACTCAATACAAATGTTTTACAGTGAGAAATGCCATGCATTGAGGTGAATAAATGGTTCTGATGTTGCTTTACTGCATACCTGTATTTTCCATTGCTTCAAGCATCTGTGCATAGCATCACTCAAACACCTTAAC
Organism: Sinosuthora webbiana; assembly: GCA_013397395.1. Lineage (NCBI taxonomy): Eukaryota > Metazoa > Chordata > Aves > Passeriformes > Sylviidae > Sinosuthora > Sinosuthora webbiana. The sequence goes on along the minus strand of VXBN01002767.1, from coordinate 50,977 downwards.
ATTTCAGTTAATTTTCTTTTCTCAGTATGAGACTTGACCTCCAAAATCTGTGGGAAGCTTTTAAAACCTTAATTTTAAAATGTTCTTTTATTGCAACAAAACCCATCTTTCTTGCCTATCAATACTTTCCTTTCCCTCACCACACTTTGGTTAGATTTCACATTTTTTATATAGAAAACTCCTCAACAGCCAAAACTCCCATTCAAAAAAAAAAAAAAAAAAAAACCAAAAAAAACCAAACTCAAAACCACAACCATAATTCTAAGGGCATAAGAATCATAAATGCCCAGTAAAATTCCTTTTCTTACAAGGCCAGTATTTTAAATTACATGAATCTTTATGAGCAACCCAGTGCTAGCAAAAGCCTAATTTGCAAAACATTTCACTAATCTTATGAGAATGTAAAGAGCTGACAAGAACACTATCATAATAACAGGTGATAGGATCTTAACAGCAGGTGTTATGACAAGGTGTCAGACCGGAAAGCTGCAAATCTCCTTTCTTTACTTTGCCTCTTTCTACTTGAAAAAAAAAACCAAACACAACAAACAAAACAAACAAACAAAAAACAAAACAAAAACAAAAAAAACCCTGAATGGTTTAGGATTATCAAGTTCTATTACAGGTCTCTTGTACAGACAGTTTCAACTGGCTACCCATCACCAGTCTTAATTAAGAGCATTTAGAAAACTTGTCCATTGAAAACACTGAGGTCATCCTGCCAGTGACCACATTTACAACTCTTCAAGTTAAAAGTTCTGCTAAAAAGTGGCTCTTCAATATGACAATTTACATGCAAAAAGGTGCATACACAGGCTTTTCAGAAAGTTTTAGATAAATCAAGCTATTTGATTTATTTTATTTCATTAATATCACACTAATGATCTGAGATTTATGTATGCTAGCTCTTCAAGCAGGTGGTTTTTCTGCAGCTTCATCTTCATTCTTTAAAGCCAAAGCCACTTGCATAAGTTTTACCACACTTGAAGCACATGAACTTTTCACTTTTTCATCTCATGGTGTCTTTTATGGAACAAGCACGTAAAACACAATGAATTTTTTAAAAATTATAAAAATTTTCCTCCTGAAACAACATTAGGTGCTATAAGCTCAAAGCAATTTGTATGAAAGACAGAAATAATAGAAGTTACAATCAGACAATACAATTTCCAGAAATATATTTCAATAAAGAAATGATAAGTCTAACCATAAGGTGAGTGAGGTTTTGAACAGTTTTTCCAATAGGAATTGGGAGGAAGTGAAAAAAAAAAAAGAACAACCAAGATACAGTTTACAAAAAAGATTGACAATTTTGCTTCTGAATGCTGATACTATGGACATTGTACCCTGGACTACTGTTGTAAGGAGTACAGTACTAACTCACAGACACATAAATTCACAAGAAACTGCTTTAGGAAAAAATAAGACTCAATGATCGATTTATAAAATGCCTTCCTGGTCACTGGGGTACAGCTATGCACAACAGACTGTTGCAAAGTGGACTGTGGTACAGAGTGCTTTACTTTGGCCCACGGTTTAGAAGCCCTGGTAACTCAGCTGCTGGCTCAAGACATGAAAAAGCTGCACTAAAAACAAATTATAGAAACATGGCCCCATTCTTCCCTTTTCTATTCTGAAGAAATTCCACAAATGAGAAGGAGGCAGGTAAGATGGCAAACTCCAGGTCAAACAGCTCCACTTGTATTCTACAAAATGCTTTCTCCCCCAGGATACCGTGGAGAGGAAAGAGCTCTCTGTGTGGGTGGCTCCAGCAGTCAGCCCAGGATCTTTTTGTTTAAAAGACTCAAGAGGGATGCAAAACTAACGGATCAGAGGCAAATCACCATCAAAATGACATCTTTATCTGATTCTTCACAGCATGAGGCTAACGGTCCTTCCTGGCAAATTCTGCAGGTCAGTTATTGTCCTGAAACCTGTTACTTTATAATACTTGCCAAACATAACAAGTGCTATTACTAGTCAAAAATTGTCTAGCTCTACACTAATGAACTGCAAGTCTGGCTGTAACAGAGAAATCCCAAAGGCGACCCAATCCACTGGGCCCAACTCCTTCCAGGCTTTAAGATCAATTACCCAGCGTTATGAAAGGCAGGGGCTGCAAAAGCCATTAGAGAGAGGCAATTTCTGCATGAGGAGCACTGAATTAGGGATGACATTTCAGCTCTTGCATTTGCCAGTTTATGTCAAGAAGATAACATTAATTACATTTGGATTTTGTTTTGTTTCACTGCAGTTGTGCTCTGTTCTGTGTTCACTTTTATTGTTAGCAGGAAGACAGACACGGTTGCTTTACAGATCTTTGATTTCTCTCTCGCCCATCCAGCAGGGATGTGAAAAAGCTTTTTTGGATCTTGGACTGCTAAGTCTAAGATCATTAACTCAGATTAATACATCACAGACTGCTGGTGAGAAGTGTGACAAAGTGGAAATTAAGAAGGTCCATTATCACACTTCCTACAATGACAAAAAAAACCTGCTAGATATTTATAAAAGCATTTATGACTTACTTTCAGTGTGGGATAATGGTTGAAAGCATTTTAGCACATACACCTAGCCTCACTTTGTAGCTCTGTAGTCACTGCTAACATGAGTTAGCAGTGACTTGAAATAAAAGTAGTATCTAAAATAATAGTTTCTACTTCAATTGGTTTAACCAAAGATCACAAAGGTAAAATGTTATTAAGTTACCCAGTCCCTTAAGGGTCTGTATCTGTCCCTTGGTTATCACAAGATAAACTAAATCTTGATTTCCTGTGCTGCTAATTCTGTGCTTTTCATTTCATGTAGGAGAACAGAGCAATGCAGCCAACCCTGGCTGCCTCTCTTAATAAGCAGTCAGTTGCCTCCTTCTTCAGCACACTTCTACTCAATGCTTTGCCTCACTGTATTTTCAGAAACTTGTTCAAAATGCCCACTGTGCAGACAACTTCCTGCAATCCATTCCAGTGAGATTTGCAGTGTGCTGCAACTTGACTAAAAACTGGGAATTTTTTTTTTCCCTATTTAAAAGCAGTTGATGCAATGTTAAGTAAATAAAGAAGTACCAAGTTATCCCTGACATAAAATGCAGACTTACTTACGACGAAGTAAGAAACTGCTTTCCAGGAGTGGATGCAAGCATCACCTATTACACGTTGTTACACCTATTCTGGAATTACATTAAGCATATTTCTGTGACTTATCCTTAGGAGAAGTGAATTTAGACAAGATCTATTTTTTTTCCTTTCCACTCTATTGTCAGCAAAGGCATCGGGGAGAGAAGGTGATACACTTCTATCAAGCTAGTCACAATCTTTATTCTGCTTTCTAGTTCAGACCCTAAAGATGTGACCCTCCTCCCTCTATACAGGGAGGGAATTAAACGAGTATATTCAACAACCTAGCCTTAGAATATTATTACAGCTGCTGGAAGGAACAGTAGAATACATACAAGCAGGTTACAAAGAAAGTTTTCAATTATACTGGAAAACACTCCCCAAACCAAACAGAAACCCAAATCATAAACATATGTAGATTACTCCCTTCCATCCCCTAAGGCAAATCAAGATGTCTTACCTGGTAGGCATCCAGCTGTTCATCAGTAAATATCGTTTGCTTATTACCCATCTTAAATGAGGAATTCTTCCTCTCTGCAAATGCATCCCATTAGAAGTAGCTGGATTCCTCTGTATTGTAGGCATTTAGAGCACGTATACTCCGTGAGCGTGCTGAAAAGATCCCAGAGCCTGCATTGAACTGGTTTGGCCTGCACCTGCCCAGTCAGGAAGGCCACAATCTGGGAAATCTTTGCCAAGGCTTGACTGGGGCGTGCCAGAAAGGAAAGCGTTAAAATCACAAGCAGGTGTGCCAAACCAGGGATACCAAGCTGCCCCTTTTCAGACGCTTTTCTCAGAGGCATGCGGAGGTTTTATAAGCCAAACCCCGAAGAGCCGCTCCCAGCAGAACGCAGCTGTCTCTTGCCTCGGGGACTCACTCGGGGCGCTCCTCACGGCACCGCCAGGTTTGGGAGCAGCTCTGCGTCAGCCGGTGGCGTCGGGCAGCGCAGCCGTGTTTGCCTGGGAACAGGGGAGCGCAGGGGCAGCACACCGAGCCAGCGGCTCTGCCAGCCCCCCGGCCCGGGCTGCCAGGGGAGCGCAGGGGCAGCGCACACCGAGCCCAGCGGCTCTGCCAGCCCCCCGGCCCGGGCTGCCCGGCTGGTGCAGCTCACGGTGTGCTCACGGCCCCACTGCAGCGCCAGGTGCCGCGGGGGCTCCGCAGGGAATATTCTGCACTGCCCCCAGCCAGGATGGGAGTTCAGGACACAAGGTACCAAACTGCCGGGGACGGCTGCGAACACAAGGACTCCTTCACACGTTAACTAGATTTGAAAAAATCAGGAAGATTAAAGTAGTTCAGCAGCTGCTAACCTGACTCCTTAGGCTCAGGCGAGCACAGCTGGGAAGGAAAAACCGCTACCACAGCCTAAAGCAGAAGCAGAAAGTGCCAGCAGAGGGCTCACGGGGTGTTTTATAGCACCACAACCCTACTGACGGGAAATAAAAAAATAAAAGAGCATCTAGAAGAAGCAGAGAGACAAAATCATATTACCTAACATCTGCAGAAGGACAAGTTCTTATAATAACAGCAGGAAGAAGTCTGAGTGAGAAAGGATGGCAGCGGGGAAGGACCCACTCTAAGCTCACTTTCCATTCATGCACATCGGAACAGAAAAGGGTAAAATTCCCAACTTCCTCATTTGCAGTCTGCAAGTAGTCTTTATTTCCCCATCGAGATAGCCAGTTCAATAAAAACATTTGGAGAATTCTCTTGTGCTTTTCCCTACAGCTTCTAATTATCCTGGCCTGATAATAGGAGTTCACTTTACTTTGGCACGTAACAACGACAACAAAAAACATTTAAAAATAATAGTGAAAACAAATATATTGTATACATAGTAAAAATATCCTACGAAGTGTCTTAGATATGTAGTAAAAACATTCTACAAAGTGCTGATCCACAGATTTGTAAGAGGTGGCTTATTCAAATTCTAACATTTAGAAATGCAGGTTTGACTAGCTGCAAACCAGCACTGCCCTGAGCTACAAAAATTACAAGATGTAGTCCATACACAAAATAAATGCCTTGGGATGGGAATGTAGGCAACAAGGCTTATTAGCAACAAGCAAACATCAGAATTGTAACATCACAGAAATGCTTTCTAGCAATAGAGCATATTAAAGCACAGTTTCAGAATTAGAGGGAAGGAAGAAGCTACAGTGGTAAGGAAAACACCAACGGAATGATTTACCATCAGACCAAGAGCGCAGCAAACTTCTGTTCAAATATCATACACTTGTACTGACTGTTACATGGCCAAACCCATCTCTGCTTTCCCAGCCACTAGTACTTTTCTTTTCCCAGGTGTGTAGTGGCATTGGATTCCTATTATGTTACAAAAAGTTCTCCACAGGTAAGTCAGAACATTAAAAATAATTTTTAAAAATCTGCAAAATACAGCATTTCAACTTTTTTTTTTTTTTCAGAAAACAACAACCTATAAGGGCCCTTTGGGGTTAAGAACTTGCACTGTTCTGAAAGTTCCTACCTGTCCTGAACTCTGAATGAGCTCCATCATTGGTTTTAGTGGTTATACCTATAATTAAGCATGGTTAATATCTCTGATCTGGTGCTACTAAAATGCATGAGGTAACAGCTGCTCTCAATCAGATCAGGCCAATAATCAGGCAAGTGATTTGGATGAAATGGCATTCCATTCACAGCCACCTACTTCAAGCTGCCCATCTATGCAAATCAGATTAAATATAAATGGCCAAATTATCTCTAATGTCATTATACAGAAGTTAATTGACAGGAGGGGTGGATTGGCTCCATATCTTTTAATCTTGTTATTCTGTATGCTTAACGGCATCCTACAGTGAAAAACTAACATCCCATCTCTTCATTTTCACCTGCTTTTATATCCCTGGCTGCTTCCCCTACATGACACACATATCAGAAAGTCTCTGTCTTTTGAATCAAAATAACAGCAGTAAAATAGCAACAGAGAAGTGGAAAGCATTAACCAGGTAAGGCTTACCTGTGGTTACCATGTAGGCCATAGGATTCAGGTATCACTGTTGAGGCTTACACCATACCAGCTAGCTCTTCACAAGCATATCACAGTGGTAACTACATCTCAAGGCACAATTATCTTGCTGTGCTACTTGGGTAAAATTTAAAGACAGCATAACAAACAAAGTCTTTTTCACTCCTATTTGTTTGCACAAGTCAAAGTTCAGATGATCTTCCAGTTTACTCTTCTGGACTTCTTCTATCTGTTCATATTTATCAAAGATTAGTTTATATGCCAGTTGGGTGATAAGCAAACTTACTCCCAGCATGCTGCTGTAACAAATCAATACTTTTCAATGTGCACTGCAAGAACTTAAATACTACCAGCACCACCACATTTCACTGTATTTCAGCTTTAAAAAACAGTTTGCCAAATCAAGTGGTTTTAAGCTATTAGAAATAGATAACAACCATCTTGCATCAGTTCACAAGATAAAGTTTAGTAAGGAGGGCAGTGTATACAGAATTGTCTTGCCATTTCACTGCCCACTGTACCCAAGACTAAGGTTAAATAGCCCCTGCTCATGTGCTCTAGGAGTTGGAATCCCAGAGCAGGAAATGAGGCTGTTATTTACTCACACAGCCCCGTGCAGTGTTTGAGAGCAAGGTGGCTGTCAGCTGCAGTGGCCTCACTGCCCACAGCTGCAGGGTTTGTTACCCCAACCACAGCTCAGGCACTGGGACACACCGGGCTGCACACAGCCCTTGGGGCAAGTTCCTCTGCTCTGAAGTGTCCCAAGCCCTGGCTGTCACAGCAGGTGACTGATCTGATTTATTAGGAGAGGTGTAAGTTTAATGACCTCCAACAGACAGGTCAGAGCACCTTAAATTGCCTCTGTAAATTATGCAGTGAGAATGTGATGGTAGTTCAAGTATAAACTCTTACCCCTGCCAAAAGGAGGATGAAGCTACTCTTGAGCAGACCACTTTACCACAAGAGGATCCTCTGAGAGTTCTAACAATCACGTTGCACAACTGCTGCTTTCATGTGTTGGTTTGCTACAGCTTTTAATAGGGGAGAAAAAACTTTTAGAAATTTCACACCCATTACACCAAGTATTCCAACAACTTCCCTCTCACACTGATGTTTCTTTGCACAGTAACTGTTCATAAAGACTTACTCTGTTAGCAAAAAGAACAGTTTGGATTCAGAGGGGCTGCCTGTCCATTTGTTCTGTTGTCACCTTGCACGAGTCCTTAGGGCCCACTGCTACTGCAGGTGTGAATAACTGTGATCACTAGGTGCAACGGGAGAAGTTCTGTCCTCCACTGATGCTGTAAAAATCCCCCCTGAGTTTTTGGGACTTATTTACTGGAAAGCTGTGAAAAATAAGGTTCACTTTCTTGGTAAAATTTTAAAAAATTTAATAAAAAGACAATTAGGAGACAGAAATAAAACAAAGGGCTATGGCTGGGTGCTTGGCATTTAGCCAAAAGCATACTTACTGTCTTGGAAACACTTCTTTAAATACTTTTTTAGCCTGTTGCATATTTGTAGACCATTATGCATTATTGAAACATTTCTTTGAGTTCAGATGGTTTTTTGCTCGGTTTTGACTTTTGACTTGTCTTTATGCTACCCTGTAGATTAAATCAATATATTTTCTTTTTCTTCGTGGTCCTATTCTGTTGTTTTTACTCTTTCTGATAATGGGGAGTCAATACATTTTTTCTTTGGGGTTCTGGTTTCTGTCACTGTTGTTTTCATCTAGATAGGGTAATCCACAAATGTGAGGAATTACTTAATTGCCTTCACTATGCTTTGAGTTATTTACGTGAATAAAAGCATTTCACACTATTATTTTTAAGCTTTGATAACAGCAAAAACAAAATTCATACAGCAAAGTTATTCTAACAATATGCATATAGCATTCATTTTAATATTTGCGAAAAGCCAACTTTATAATATGTATTTATAACAAAATTCTGTTTGCATACAGATAAAGAAGAAATATTAACATTCACATAATACAGCTGCTGTGGAGCTAAAAAAAAATTCCTTAAAGATGCTAAAAACATTACAATTGCACAGCCTATAAATAAAAAATGAACTGTAAACACACAGTTATGAAAACCTAAAATATGTGGAAAATGTCAGGTTTTGCTACTGCAGTGGGTTTAAAAGTTGCTTTTCCAACACGTGGTGGATGGGAGGATGCTCAGACACCACTGAATTTGTCTGGGGGTGATATCCTGTGAGAGAAGGCTTCATGGGCCTGAGCCCTGTCTGAGAAATGAGTTAACAGCTTGAGAAACATGCAAGATCCATGTCTCTCAAACTAGGGAAAGCTGCCAGCTTGCTATGAGGAGCAGGAACTTTCTAGGGAGTTTTAATGCTAAAGAAAATAAACAAAAAGGAAAACTTTGTATGACAATTTGTTGGTTTTATGATCTTATCTATCTAGCTTAAAAAATACACTATTTTAGAAAAGGGAGGCTTCTGAGTACATTTTGTTAAGCCTAATTTATCCATAATAAATAGGAATTACCTTATTAAAAAAAAAAAAAAGAGTTTTACACAAGACAATGTCTTGCCTCAGGGACAAAATAATAATGATAAAAAATTAATGGTTGCCTTAGCAGGCTAAATGTAATATAATGAATTTCCCCATAGAAAGTCTCAATGTAGTGATCACTAGGGGAAAGACAGTATTGATGTCTCCACACCAGCATCATTTTCTTAGGCAAAATAACTGCTCATGGGTTTATTGCTGTCTTGTGCAGCCCTTCTCAGAACAGATCCAAACCAGCCACTGTTAACCCCTGTAACTGTGGCATTATTGTGGTGATACCCACAAGACACAGACAAATGGGTGCTGAAATTGTGCAAAAAAATTATCCACAATATCTCCCCTCCATCCCAGTGCAACCTAACAATGTAAATGCAGATACAGTCACAAACACAAGAAACCAACATTAATATATCTGTTAACTATGTATAAAGTTACCAAAAGAGGAAAATCAGTATCAAGAGAATTCTGCACACCTGCCATTACAGACATCTGAATGACAATTCTCAATTCAAATCAACATCAAAACCAAGATGAAACATGAACAGAGGAAATATGAGGACCTCTTGTGTCCTTGTCATAAAAACCAAAAAAGCAAGTGATTCTCAGAAAATGCAGGCTACTAGTGCTGTATATTGTCAAATATCAATTCTAGGAATTTCTAGTCACACATTTAAAAGAAGAGCAAATGAAACACACAGTCTTAGTCCTCAGCTTTCAAGCACACCCAAGATCTAGCTAAGTAACTGGAAAAGCTGCTTGTAATCTGCTAACTATCACCATGTGAAAAACGAGTTCCACTCTCTTTTAAAAATTTTTAAGTTTAATTAAAAAAAAAACAACAGACAATTAAGAGACAGAAAGGGCAAATGTTCCAGCTGGGCTGCCTCATCAGAAAGCACACCCTTCTCTTTCAATTACTGTGTTTTAAGGATTGCTGTTTTACATATTCAATAGATATTAAAACATCCTTCTCTGTTTCAAGTATCCCAAATCATCTTATTTGATAGACTTATTTGTGGGTGGCTCCACTTTGTTTGGTAACATGGGTCTTATAAATCTTTTTCTTGAGGTTTTTGGCTGTTTTCATTTTGATAAACAAACCAGAGATCCAGCAGCCTTCATGCAGGGCCACAAGGTGACGACCCCTTCCCCAAACTTTCTGGCCTGGTCAGTTCAGATATCACAAAGAAAAAAAACCCAGTCCTCTTACCACTTACATTATGTCACAATCAGAAAATACACTCATCACTTTTCCAAACTCCATTAACAAGACATAATACAGTACAATTATACATATAGTATTCATTTTAATATTTGTGAAAAGCCAACTTTATAATGTGCATTTATAACACCAAAACTGGTACGAAATTACTCTGAGACAAACCCCAAATTTTAATGTTGCCAAGTGTAGGAAAGGTAGAAGAAGTTTTTAAAAGCAGTCATTCCCAGAGGTATGAGCTTGTGAAAAATGAGTCCCACTCTCTAAGAAAAATTTATAAGTTTAATAAAAATTAAAAATAGATAATTAGGACACAGAAAGGTGAGATCCTCTCGGCTGAGGGTGCTTGGCACAAAGCCTGCCAGCAGCATACCCACCCTTTCAAACTTCTGTCTTTTAAGGACCGCTGTGTTGCATATTCAATAGATCTTAATAAATGATTCAAACATTCTTTTCGAGTTTTTTATCTGTTTTAAGTATTCCCGATCATCTTATCTGATAGATTTACTTACGCGTGGCTCCATTCTGTCTAGTAACATGGGTATCATAAATTTTTCTCCTGAGATTTTCTGTTTCTTTTCATTTGGATAAGAAAACAGAAAGTTAGCAGTCTTTTATGAAGGGTTACAAGCCCCCCCCCCCCATACCTTCTTGGCTTGGTCAGTTTAGATGTTACAAAGACGAGAGAAAAACAAACCCAGTCTTTTTACTGTTAACCCTCTGATACAATACATTCATTACCTTTCTAAACTCTATTGATAAAACATAATACAGCACAATTACACATACAGTATTCATGTTAATATTTGCGAGAAGCCAGCTATATAATACGCATTTATAAGCAGCGCAAAGTGCCTTAGCTGCAGTTGGGCGGGCCCGGGGCAGCAGCCGTGTGCCGTGCCCGGGACTCCGTGAGGCGCTGCCCGCAGGGGCACGGCGGGCCCGCACAGCCTCCCGCTCCTCCGGCCGGCACTGCAGCAGCTCTGGAAAACAGCGACACAATTACCTCAGAAATGAAAGCAAAAAGAGGTCTTTTTCAATTTCAAGGGATCAGTCAAAAGATCTTGTCCCAATTTCAACAGCTTTGTTTTTAACACTTTAAAGTACATGGGCTTAGGAGGCTTCTTATCTACTTCAACAAAAATCTGGCGTCTTTCTTAAAAACTAATTTTTTTTCCCCATAAGCGATCCAGTTCTAGAGGCTGAGATTTTATAAAACCATCAAGCGTTTTAAAACTGGGGCCTCGTTGAAAACTGGCTGTTTGTCTCCAGAGAAATGCCCAAAGGGTACCTCCTCAGACACCGCACCGGGAGGTCCCGCACCCTCCGGCGGCACCGGGCTGTCCGGGCCGGCACGTCCCGCACCGCCGGGAGAAGGGAGGAGACCCCCAGGAGGAGGAGACCCCCGGGAGCACCTCCGCCAGTCGCGGGAGGAGGCTCGGAGCGCCTCAGGCAGCCGCGGGATGACGGCCGGGCGAGGCGGCTCTTACCGCCCCAGGCAGCCGCGGGCAGAGCTGAAAGGCCGCGGGAGGCGGCTCAGAGCGCCCTAGGCAGCCGCGGGCAGAGCCGACGGGCCGTGTTCGCTGCCGCAGCGGCGGCCCCGGGGCGGGGCCTGGCCGGGCGGGGCGGGGCCGGGCCGCCGCTCCCCGCGCGCCGGTT
>VXBN01002767.1:4836-39308 GCA_013397395.1 Sinosuthora webbiana | reverse complement strand
GGCCCCGCGGGTTCTCTCCTCCCTCCTCCCGGGGCCGGGGCGGGAAGGGGCCGTGGGGGCCGTTACTCGGCCGGGCCGGGCCGGGCCGGGGGGGCGCCGCGCCGTCCCTTGGAGCGGCCTGCGGAGAGGTCGCGCCGTAGAGGTCACGGCGGCTGCGGGACCTCCCGGCCGCGGGCAGCCCCCGGGGCGCGGGGGGCGGACGGCACAGCCGGGAAACGCCGCTCCCGTAAGGAGCCCGCGGTGCCGGGCACTGCAGAGCCGGCAGGGGAGAACTGCCGCCGGCCTCTGGCGAGCGGCTCTCTGGCCCCCACACCTGTCCTCCGGGATTTACAGCTCTGAACCGTTCTGAAACGCGGGCCTTATCCCGGGACTCTCACCGAGATGCTGTTTTTTGCCTCGAGTAAATGAAATTTCTTCCTTACCTTTAAATAATAGCCCGCTAGAGGCAAATTCATTGAGGCCACCCCGGTTAACCTATCTGCTAAAATAAGGAAGAACTGTCAAGGGCTAATCGCGACACGTGACTTTAAGGTCAGAATGGATCAGTTTTCCTTGAGTGGATTCTTTGCCGGTGTTACCAACGTTAAATTTCAGTATAATGTACTAGACACATGATTTCTGACAATACAGACTGTGCCCTTTCCAGGGCTACTCTGGAATGTGAATCCTGATTCTATATGTAGGAACTGTATTGTGAGAACACTTACACTCTACAGTCAGCTTCACGTTTTCATTTGATTGCTCTGCCTTCATCCTCGACCATATGGCCTGCTTTGGTAAACACTGCTTGCCTGTTGCAGTGACCTTGTACATCTCATGTGGAGCTACAAGTAAAAATAGATCTAGCTTAGATTACTTCTCCCCCAGCATTCATTACAATATGCATGAGAATTATGTTGTTTCTAGTTATTTCTGTTGGTGCCAACATAGTTTGTTCCGTTTGCCATACACCATTCTGTCAGTAAAGAAATAACAAATACAAATGGGACAGGAGAGGAATACGACTTGTCAAAGTCATTTCTAGCCTGACAGCTGCAGACAGCCTGTGTGTGTGAGTATGGCAGAATTGAAGTGTAAGTCTCTACAGTTAGAAGTTTTCTGGCTCTTAAGTCCCAGAGGCATCAATAGTCCTAGAGAGGAGGTTCAGATTAGGAGGCTGTGATTTTTCTGCAGATCAGGGATTTTGTCCATGGTGCTTAGTTGGGCAAGAGCCCAAGCTTGGATACCATGCCAGTTTTGGAGCTTAATGCCAGTTCAGAATACTCAGAAAATGTAATTCTTTGACTGTGATAAGTAGACTTGTTGCTATGGTGAATTTTGTCTTTAATGTGCATTTCAGTTCCACTTTTAAAAAACCATCCATCAGTCATGCAGAAGGCAATGCTACAACACCTACAGGTATAAAAGGTAGAAGAACAAAATTCACCACGGTTTGAATGGAAGAAGCGACAGTAATGTAAAGTAGTTTTGGAAACATCACCTAAAATGTGTGAAGACACAGTCCAACCAACTGCTACCAATTAAAGTGTTTGATTTTTTACTTTGCTTTCCACATGTCTTCACCCTTAGTATGTCATGTATTTAGTTAGAGTTCCTGCAGCCTGGCTTCCAGGAGGATGTGTGTGAGGGCTCCAGGTGGGTGCAGTCCCCCAGGCAGGGCAGGAGCGTGGGGCAGAGCGTGGCTGTCCTGGGCTCACCTTGTGCTAAGAATACCCACAGGGCGTTGCTGCTGCTGACTGTTAGACTGCAGCTTGGCCAAGCACTGGGTACTCTGGTTTCATTTGGATTTTTATACTACTTTGAGATTGGAGATTCAAAGCAATGTGACTTTAAAAAGCAGATCTGCTGCAATATTGCTAAACTGGTAAAATCCCATTTATGCAGTAAAAGAGCGCCTTTTTGTTTTTGACTTTTGCAGGTTTCTCGATTGCTAGGTGCTTTCAAAAGCCAAAAAAAGGTGACCAGAAGTTTTGGTAATGCTGTGAGTATAATAGTCCCATTTTTTTCTTTTAAGAAGTTTCTCAATAAGCGGGTTTGGAAATCCATAAGATCACTGTTGTTATTCTTACATTCCCAAAAAATAAGGGCCAAACAAGTGAACATGGATGCTCTTAATGCCATCCTGGATTTATGTAAGTTAATTACTGTCATGGGCAATTGCATATCAGTGTGAGAATACAAAAGGCCCTAGCAAAAAATAGAAGTGGTGTGGAAAGTTTTCACAAAATATAGATGTAAGCCAGTCTTCTGGAATTCATCTGGGAATGCGCAAATAAATGTTGGGCAAAGTAGAAAGATTGTTGAGAAGCTTCTCATTTTCTTTCTTTTGCAGACTTCCCTCTAAGCACTAGATTTACTTTACTGCTGCTTTTAGAATCCCTTGCATCTAAAATTCTGTCTTTTTAAGGTCCTCTTTAAACTAGTTGTGTATTTCCCTGTAGATGTTTTACCTTCTTTATATGTATGTGCTTGAAGTGCCCATGGGCCTTCTTTTCAGTGAAGGCAGAAAGGAGCAGGGCTCAGCACCCCTAAGCAGGACTTAATCTCAAAGAGGAACTGTGGCTTTTCATGATAAGTTTTGTAGAACAGCAGATACAACTGTTAGAAAAGAAACATAAGGGTCACTTACACAGTATAAAAGTCAGAAGGTGAGGCACCCCTGGTTCTATTGAAAACAACAGTTTCAGGCCCAGGTGGTGTCCTGCAGTGCTGTCAGACAGCACAACACTACTCTCTAGCCATTTCATCAGTGGCAGCTTGCTCAGCAGCAGTGTTCTTTTATCTTCAGCTCTGGTTTTTTGTTGTGCATGGTGAATTACTTTGGCTCAAAATTTTAAAAATTAGTCAATATATATTGAAATTCTGCCTTGTGAGTTGATTCTTTTAGGAGTTTTTCAAATAAAGTAGGTGAGCCTTTTTTGTAGGTAAAAATGAGCCCATAAAAGCTGTTGGATATCTTTAAATAACAGAAAATGAGCTGGAGCGTGTACCCTTAGAACAGTGATCATAATTTATTTTTTTCTTCAAAGCAGAATACATTCTTCCCCTGTTATTTGTTAAGCTTAGGCCATGCATTTTTTTTACTTGTTTGATGATGATAAACAAGACTGAGGACATTATGAGAGGAAAATAAGTTGGTATTCTTAAAAATGGGTCTGAGATTTTTAGGAAGTCACTTGAGAAGTTTAGCTTGGCATGACTTTTTTTTAAGGTGAATGTAGCTTTTCATCCACGCAATCATTTCTAGCATGTGTCAGTATTCTGCAGCATGTTGACAATATTGTAGACATAGGTGGAACAGAGGTATAACTAGGTAATGTAACTTGCTCTCCTGGTTTCCAGAGGAAAACATGCTACATTCATTAATTTCAAGGAGAACTGAGCAAGAATCTGCCTTCCACATTCAGCCTCTGTTTTGAAATAGGAATAGGCAGTAGGCGAATTTTTAAACAATTCCCTCAAAACATTTGCACGCTCCCTTGGAAAGCAAACCAGTCCTTGTCACTTCTGCCCAGGACTGCTGTTCTTCATACTGAATATTTGGTAAAGGAAAATTTTTTTTGTTTTCTAATAGTTACTTGGTTCCTACAACACATGAAGATGTTTTCTGTGTAGAAAACAAACATTCATTTGTTGTACTACTGGTATTCCTTTACCTAGGTACAAACAGTAACTTTGATCCCAGGAGATGGCATAGGACCCGAGATTTCTGCTGCTGTCATGAAGATCTTTGATGCTGCCAAAGTAAGTCGTATTATTTGTTTTGCTATAAGCATTGCAAATTTAATTACAACAACAAATGTTAATTAGGCGTATTTTAAAAAGCTTAAAATCTCTTTTAAGAGATTAGGTCATATTAGGCTATTAAAACTTTTTTCCAGTAGAAAGAGTTTGAAGCTTTAGCTAATAAAAGACAGGAATGTGATATCAAGGCACGGCTTGAAACTGTTAGCTGACAGAAGAGTAGAGACTGAGAGCAAATGCTGTGTTTAATTTTTGGAAATACTCAAGTGCAGGTCAAAAATGTGTGTGAAAGGACTGGCTCATTTCAGCAATCCAACTGCTGTGCTGCCAAACAGGCTAACTTCAGTGGTATGGAAACTGACTGTATCCAAGAGCTGTTCTCTTACCTACCTGAGAAACTTCACCAGAACTTGTTCAGTTTCCTAGAAAGTAAAAGGCTCTTCAGGCAAGATGCCTGTTAAATTGTTCCACATTAGTAACAGCACCCAGGCATATTCCCTTTTTATCACAACTGTCCAACATGGATTTGAAAATGTGAAGTTTCTGTAATTACGTTGTATCTTTTCGTTTGTGATCCTTCCTGATGAAATGAATGGGTGGCAGCCTGTCTCCACTGAGAGTCCTGTGGTGAATACAAATTCAGAAAGCATTGTGGAGCATGTGCAGATTTTCATGGAGATAATAGATACACATCTATGTCATACACAGTCTTCCAGTCAGTGGGGATGACAAGTTCTCAATGAATTCAGCCTTAAAATGTTGTCTCTTGTATACAAGGAACTCAACAGCTCTAAAACCTTTAAAGAAATAGCACTTGTGTGGATATGACATCTAGGGCGGCATTGTGGTATTTACATTTATGATGATTTGCTGCTCACACTATTTCATTTCCACTTAATTACATTTTTCAAAAATTACTTTAGTTCAAACATCCCATGCTTACCCTCACTCACCAGAGAAAATACTGTATAGAAAGGCCTGGAGAAAATTCCTTACACGCCTCCTTGTGAAAGTTAAAACTTGAAGCAAAGCCATGACATTAAAGTTGACATAGAGTGTGTGTGTTTAGGCACCTATTCAGTGGGAAGAGAGGAATGTTACGGCTATCCAAGGACCAGGAGGGAAGTGGATGATACCCCCAGAAGCCAAAGAATCCATGGATAAAAACAAAATGGGATTAAAAGGTATTTTAGGGATTAATACACAGATATTAAATGCTGTTATATTTATCATGAGTTTTTTGTAAAGCCAAAGTTCTTCCTCTGTAGCACAATAAAATGGGTAATTGTGGGAGACAGCATGTCAGGTAGTTGTGGGTAATCTTGGAACAGTCCTTAATTTCGAAGCTGTAAATTTGATAGTTGTTGTAGGTGAAGGTGGGTATACGCCAACCTTTGAACTCTCTGCAGAAGGCATTTCAAAGAGACACAATAGTATGCAATAACTACATTACTAATGAGCAGTATCTTTATATGTTTTAATGAATTCATTTTGTAAAATCTGTTCCACGTAAGGCTCACAATTTTGGCTTTTACCCAGCTGATGAACGTGCCTGTGCAGTAGCTGACAGAACAGAGAATTCCCACAGCGTTCCAGCAGAAGGGTTAAACAGGAATTTGGAGATCCTTTGTAGGAGTCCCACCTGACCTAGAGTTTCAGCTCTCAGACCCATGGAGGGGTTTATTTTCTCCTTCATTCTTGTGTATCCTTTTTTTCTGTAGGGCCTCTGAAGACCCCAATTGCTGCAGGGCACCCCTCCATGAATCTGCTGCTGCGTAAAACCTTTGACCTTTACGCCAACGTGCGTCCGTGCGTGTCCATCGAGGGCTACAAAACGCCCTACACGGACGTCAACATCGTCACCATCCGCGAGAACACCGAGGGCGAGTACAGCGGCATCGAGCACGTGGTGGGTGCCTCAGCTCCTGCCTCTGCTGCAGCACTGCTCACCCTGCCCACCTCCCTGGGCTGCAGTGGCATTCTTTACATTTGGCACCCATAAAAAACTTCTGCCTCACTCAGAATTCTGCTGCTTGGCTCCAAACGGGAAGAATGAACTTGCACTGCTGACGCGCTCCCTGTCTTTCAGATTGTGGATGGTGTTGTGCAGAGCATCAAGCTGATCACGGAGGAGGCCAGCAAGCGCATTGCAGAGTTTGCTTTTGAATACGCCAGGAACAATCAGAGAAGCCACGTGACTGCCGTGCACAAGGCAAATATTATGTATGTTGACACTTCTTTTGAGAAAAACAAAACAAAAATCCCCAAACGTTTAATTATAAACAACTGCTTAAGTCTTATTCAAATGTGAAACTTCTGTTGATGGCACTGGCAGGCAGTAAAATGGGCAATACTGACCCAGTATGGAGAGGGCTGGGATAATTGTGTACCAATGTTCTTATTAGCAAGTTTGTAGTAATCCTTCCTTCCAAAGCTCTTATTTTAGAAACTTTTAAACAAGGAAAAGGAATTTAAAAACTGAGGAGGAAAGTGACTGGTGAATTTTGCACTTTCCACACCACTTTATACTGAACTGAGTCACAACACGGTGTATTATGTGACATCACCTTCATAAATTCATTAAGCTTTTCATAAATGAGTAGAAGTCATTCTGAGGATTAATGTATGCTGTTTAAACTGATACAGAAATATTTTAGGAGGTATGAATAGTCACAAATTAAGTTTCTGAATTCTAATTAAACCCCTGTTGCATGCAGTTTTCTTTATCTCCAGTACTGCTTCCTTACAATAACTTCAATATTCTCTTGCTTATCTAACTGCAGGAGAATGTCTGATGGGCTTTTCTTGAGAAAATGCAGGGAGGCAGCAGAAAACTGTAAAGATATTAAATTTAATGAAATGTATCTGGATACTGTATGTCTGAATGTGAGTATTGATGTTCTAGTTGTGGGGTGTTGGTGGGTTTTTTTGTTTGTTTTTGTTTTGTTTGTTTAAATTCTTAACCTGAATGAAATTATACTTCTTTCTAGATGGTTCAAGATCCATCTCAATTTGATGTGCTTGTTATGCCAAACTTGTACGGTGACATCCTCAGGTATGGAGATTTTCATTTAAACTCCCAACATGTAAAATACTGATACTTTCCCAACAGTCATTGAGGCCACATGCAAGCCAGATGGGTGATCATCTTGTGCACTCAGACTTCTTAACAGACATTAACTGCTTCAATTATTAATATATTGATGGGAGGGGCTATATGATGACAATGTACTTTTTATTTTAAAAAATCAGTTTCTGCTTATGGAGGCTATGAATATTTGTTCAGATGGGACAAGAGAGAATTTTCTCCAAATGTGTGAAGAATATAAGGGCTTGCATTGTAAGAGAGAATGCAGGCCTGGTTAGATATTAGATAAAAACCTTTTCATCCTCAGTGCCAAAACAGATTGTGTAGGGTGACTGTGGGACCACGATGTACACCAGGAGCTCATCCTACAGCTAAATCAGTCTGCACAGTCACTGAAGAACTAAATGTGTGGCCTCTTAACAGTTTTCTGCCAGCTCTTGGTTTATATATTACTTTTCCTTACCTTCAAATTAAATTTTATATTTGAATAACATTAATACTAGAGCTTCTCTGTGTCTTGAAGGCAAAACCCATCAGCACACATTTTCTGTTCTGTAAAATTATTAGGTAGAGTGTAAAATTCCATTAAACACCTGTAAAATGAAGTGTTTTAATCTGAACTGTTAAGTGTATTATGTAACATAGTTTCTTCTCACACCTCTAAGGACAGACTGAGAAAAGAGTCTGAACTGGAATTTTTATTTACATGTTCGACTATTTTCGTCTTAGAATCCATCTCCTGTTTTTGTACAGATAATAAATTTAAAGGTAACTTATGGATAAAAAGAAATGGTTCTTAAGCTTCTCTTAAAACAGCACTTTCTCTGTGATAAGGCTGTCCACGCTAAGAAAAATCAGATTCTAACTAATGCTTCTTGCTTTAAGAATTGGTGAAGGCATGCACAGGGCCCTTAGAGCAGCTCTTACACTGTTAACTAAGAGAGATCAAATCAGAGGAGTCTCATCATCAATACCATTTCACAGAGTTCATTATCACCCATTTGAAAGTTCTCATAGAAATTCCATTAAAAATGTCATTATTCTAGAACCTTCCAATAAATTTGAGTCTGTTCTTGAAGAAGGCACTGTCACCTCTGGTCGAGGTCTCACCTGCTGCTCTGAAAGTATGAACAAAATGCCACGCAAGTTCCTTAGACTGAATAGGTCTGAAGAGGCAGAAGACAATCTCTTCTCTTAAAGCATTAAATACTGAGAGTGACAAATGCAGGCTGTATTCAGTTTTTCCCCAGGCTCTATGCAGCTTAAAATAAATGGTTTATTTTAGCTTAAAACATTGCTCTGCAAAGTCATCCAAACTTTTCTCCTTGTTAGTCCTAAGCTAAGGACTAACTTAGCTTAGTATGAGCCAAATTGTAGGCAATAATTATGTATGGATGTGAAAATAACAGATTTTTAAGAGCTTTGGTCATCAGTGTGCTCAGCTCAGAGGGTACAGTATGATGACAACAGGCACAGTTGGTTGGTCCTTCCCCATGTTAATTTTGGTGGAAATCAAATTCAATTTGCTGATGATCTGCTAATGTCAGACTTGTGACCTGCAGGCTGTTGAGTAAAGAGGGGGGAAAGCTAGTTTGGTGTCAGTTGAAAATGTTCCTTAAGCTGCACACAATACACTGCAAAACCACCAGTAACTCACCTACCTGAGAAAAATCCCTCCACATTTTTTAGAAGGAATTTACATATGAAAAGTAATTCTGGGCCCCTTCAGAGGAAGTATGATTTTTGTAGTTACAGGGAACTGTAGATAACAATTAGTTTTTGAGACTTCTACAAATATTCTGTAGAATATTTGTACTTCTAGTACTTCTCGTTGTGCCTGTGTCTTACCAGCTTTATTCTAGTATTTGGAATTTCCTTTTAATTTTCCTTTATTGCATTGTCTTCTGCTAGTAGTTCTAAGAATTTTCCAATGTTCTGATGGGGTACAGGTGGCTAACAGCATCTGTTCTTTCTCCGTATTATTCTCAGACTGTGCAAGTGTACAAATTAAGTTGCAGTTGATTGATAAACAAAATTATTTTAATACCTTGCAGATAGGCAACTGTATATAGAAAAATCAATGGCTTGTTTCATTTGGTGGTTGGGTTTTTTTCAGTGACTTGTGTGCTGGACTCATCGGGGGTCTTGGAGTAACACCCAGTGGAAACATTGGTGCCAACGGCGTGGCCATTTTTGAATCGGTAAGTCTTGTTACACAAGGCAGAGCAGTAATAACTTTGTCTCATCTCGAGAATCTAAACTTTTCTATGCCATACAGTGTAGCTGTACATTTATTTAACAATGTTCTTTGCAGGACTCTTTTTTACTGTGAAGGTGCTCAAGCTTTACCCTGAGAGACTGGTTAAAGTAAATATTCCATGGAAGTTTTTCGCACATCCTTTTTTTTGACTGATACTTTATTCTTCCATTTTTTTCATATGATAAATACCCCCTATGAAATAGAGCTTGATAGGCACAATTTAAAGATACTAGGCAACCTAGTTTTCCCTTTCTGATGTCTTTGAACTGAATTGTTTTGGTCCTTGCTGTCTCCTTTCCACTGACTGTATCACAGCAAAGTAAGTCCTGTTTTAACATGAAGACCTATGGCTCAGGTTGCTTGCACAACTCCCTAGACCATTTTAATCAGCCTAATGACATTATAACAGATAGGTTTACTCTCATTTCTAGGTTCATGGAACAGCACCAGACATTGCAGGAAAAGACATGGCAAATCCAACTGCCCTCCTTCTGAGTGCTGTGATGATGCTGCGCCACATGGGAATGCACAAACACGCCACAAAGATCGAGTCAGCTTGCTTCGATACAATTAAAGATGGAAAGGTAATCTGAGGCTGTGCTAATAAATGCAGTGAATTAAAATCATAGCATATCAAAGCAAGAATTAACTTGGAAGATGCACACCAGAGTGAGGGATGGCCTGTTGCATGAGCAGTGCCACTGTCCTTCTCTGACAGTAATTCTATTATCTTTGGTGATATTAAATCTGCCCAGCGCAGTAATAAGGGGACAGGCTGTAGCATTCCTTTTGTCTCATCAATGCTCATCTTACATTCCCACAGCTTTATGAACTCCAGAATAGTGAACTGGATGGCAGTTTTTCAGGAAAGGAATCAGAGTTTTAAGTAACTCTTAGCATTTCACTTATGAAGTTTATGAAACATACAAAGCATGTCTATTGAAATCTGGATCCTGAAGTGAAGGACGCTCATTTGCCTTTTACAGGCTTCATCATCCACTTTGTTTATAGAATTTCAGTCCTGACTGTAATACTTTTATTTCTGTTTTTTTCAGCTCAATTATTTTTTTTTCACTCTTACTGCTTTCACTCGTTTTTGACTGCAAAAGAACAGTTTTTATCCAGTATTAACTTTTTTCTCTGAGGATGATATATGTTCCTCTTTAGAAGTGAGTGCCTTCCGATTCATGACTCAGATGGGATACTGGGGAGAGTGGGGGCTTATGCTCTGAAACTTGACAAATTTGTGGTCTTACCATTATTGGTTCACTCTACATTGATGACCATCTCTTGAAAACATAGTTGGAAAGATCTTGAAGATTGCAGTTAAAGAGGATTAGCAGCTAGTCATGCTGGTTCGTTTATCTTAGTCAGGACCATGGGAAGCTGCTTTGTAATTAAAAGTAACAAGAATGCTGAAACCAAAAGTTGTCATCATTTTCTAAGTTTGCAGCTATCTTGCTGTGTGTAGGAGCCACTTAAAAAAAATCTAAACTTACAACTGAATAAAGAGGTGCTCCTGTAAAATTCCTATTTACTGCTCTGGAAATGAAATCCTTCATCTGCAGGTCAGTAATTCCATGGAAGATAACAGTGCAAGTTTTGTGACATGGCTGCTTGTTTACTTGTTACTTATAATGTTACAATTATATGCTCACAATGGAGAGAATCTTTTTAATTGAAAAACCCCATAATGCAATTTAAATTACAAGATCCTAAAATAGTAACCATGATTCTATGCTTCTCTTGCTTTTTATTCCTCCCTTCCCCTCAACCAGTTAATTAAGATATGTGTGTGTGCCACATGGGGGGGAAACTAATAATTTTAATTATCTCCTAGAGTGCCTTAATGTGCATGTCCTAGGTTGGACAAGCAATGTTGCCCACTTTAATTTTTATTTTACTGTCTTCATGATGTCAGACAGGAGTTGTACTTGATGAAAGAGATTTTTAACTCTGTATTTCCTATCTCTTAAGTAAACTAAGAAAACATTGAGAATTGTTAAAATGCAGCATTAAGAGTTACGTGTGCTTGTTCTGTGTGGGTTTCCTTAAAAAAAAGACCCAATCTTTCTGAATTACTCTCAGTTAGTTGCCCCTGTGCTGAGCCTTCATATATGAATTTTACTTTCGAAGGACAAACTTCTTACTGAAGATGCAAATACTTAACCATTAATTACACCATTAAGGGACTCCATAGAGCTTTGACCACGCACACTTCCTTCCTTGTAGTTAGGATAAAATCATGTTAAAATCATGTTCAAATCTGATAACATTATAAGTGCTTCATGTATACTCAGGTTTTCTCTCCCTGCACAGTCCTTATTGATGAAGTCTCTATGGGATGCAGAACTCAAACTTGACGTATTCCTGCTGACCTTATTTACTATCCATACACAACATATAATGAGAACTCCAGAACTGTTCAGAGACAAGACTGGCCCCATAATACATTTCAGTAATATTATTTTTTCTTTCAGGTCTTGACAAAGGACTTGGGTGGCAATGCCAAGTGTTCGGAATTCACAGATGAGATCTGCCGCCGAGTACGGGACAAGGACTAAACCTCCTCCTGCTGCTGCTGTCACAGAGTACAATATATGTAACCTGATACCCACATGCGTAGAGTTTGCTTATCTCTTGAAAGCAAACTTTTTAGCTGAGGCCTCTCCATTAATAAATCTAGTCCAAATGGCTACAAATGATGCTTGTGCCTGCTTTCGGTGGACTTTTCCAAGTGCTTTGTCTTATTTATTTTTTTTTCTATCTGGTGAACATTTTTATGTAAGTGCATTCTTTTACTGGCACTGTAACTGTCTAATATATTACTTTTTAATTAGAGGGTTTTACTTTCCACATATAAAAATTATGCAAACAAACCAGTAACAGAATTAGTGAAATATAAAAGCACCTTAATGTTTAAAACCTACTTTATTGATCTTGTTGAAATTAAAAGGATAGGTTTTCAGCCTAAGAGTAGCACAAGATGGAAGTACACAGAAACAGGTATAAAATAACTTAAACCAGCAATTTTGTGTTAGAAGCAATGAGAAAACCACTTTAGGTACTCTGGTGATTCATGAAATACAGCCCTGCCCACCAAAGGCACGAATTAAGAAATACATAATTCTAGAGATTTCATCTATTTCTGTATTTTAAAAAAACCTGCAACCATTAACAAGGGGTGAAAATGAATGCTGAAGAAAAGTTATTTTTCACATCTATATACCAAAATAATCCTTACAGTTTTTCCTCTCTGAAACATGCTTTACAATAGAGTTCTAATGAGGGCAAACTATACAAAATTACTTCCGTTATATATTGTGAGGGGAAAGTATTAATTTTGCAAATTTACACTAAGTATTTCATGACTTAGGCTAGAATGCTTTTTGTGTTGTAGTTTCTGCACAGTCTGTTCAGTGTGTCTTCCTGTATTGACTAGTAATTTTATTCTAGAAACTCTGAATGTAAGGGACTAGTCCTAAATGGATTAAGACACATCAGCGGTTTGGCTCTGGTGCCTGTGTTCCAGAAATACATTTCATCCCTATTCAACGGGATCTGAATCTATTTTTCCCCTGCTTATTAAACTTAATGGGTGCAAAAGCAACTTGCTGGCCTCCCCTCCCCATCAGATGCAGATCGTCACTCGAGTCGTTCTGATCTGTAGCTATCGAGGAAATGCTTCCATCGCTGTGCCTGACAAGAAAATACCTATTTTCAAACTTGTTAATATAGCACAGGATTATCCCTTCTGCCAGAAGCAGGCTTCTTCCAGCTTCATTCTATTCATACAAAGTACCTAAGTAGAGTAATATCTATTATGACTGTTTGGGGCTGGTTGTTTCAGAAGTGAAACAACTTTGGAGTAAGAACTTCTCATGTCGCTCTCTAAAGTGCGCATCCCAGCTTTTTTGTACAGTCTAACAACGTGGTGGAGGAGCTTTATTCCTCCCACACTCTGCTTTTCGTGAACAGGGCGACATTTCTTTCTGTGTTTTACAAGCTGCTGCTTCCTTGTTTCCTTCAGATTAATATTGTTAAATTCTGAATTACCATTGCGCACAAAATGGGGAAGAATAAACTTTTCAAAATCCTATTGCTTCTTTTGTTTTTATAATCCTAGGCTGCTGCTTTGTCTGATGTATTGAGCCAATTATTGGTACTTGCAACAAATCTTAGGTCTGTAAGATGTGTGAGACTGGTAATGGAACTTTTATGGAAACCTTATCCTGTTCTGCATCATTTTTTTTGTCTCAACGGGCTGTGGCCTGCCTGCCTGTGTGAGCTACTAGAGCTGTCTGCCAGAGATCACTTACAACATACCCCTTAGACAACTTTGTGCCAAGCATTTCCTTCTCATAATATGATTTATTTTGCATATGGGTAAGAAGCAATGCAGCCCACATTTGTCAGAATTAGTGAAATGTGACTACTGAAACATGCAGATACACACTGACAAACACTGCCCAAAGAAAAGCACTGTAAGCAATTTTAAAGAAGTTTCTGCAATAGCATTTTAATGTGAGAGCTCCTGTGGCTACTCCTTTGTGTCTTTCAGTCTTAGGGAGCTATTCCGCTGCTTTTTCTGACTATCTGTTTTTATAAGAAATAGTAATGCTTATTCCTACATGGATTTAAGAAGTGAACTGCTGTGTTCACAGAAGTCTAAATTCCAGGTTCTAGGCATTACAGAAATAGGAGTGTCTTCAGGTTCTGAAGTGTGATACTGGAACAAGAAAGTGTTCTCTGGGAGGGGAAAAATATCCCAGCCCTTTTGATTTATTTTTTTTTAATAATTTTCACTGGAGTGGTATGACAGTTTCATTAAGCAGTACTGCTATCGAGCAAAATACATCATGTGCTACAGGAAACATCCTGTAGAACAAAAGGAAAAAAAGAAAAATGGAAGACTGTATAAAAAACTTTTTGTTTCAATCTAGAGGAATTGGTTATATGTGCTTCATACAACACAGAAGGATGTTTTAGTCATTTAGGTCATAAAGTAAAAGCAGTATTTGAGAATGGACACACTGTAGATGCTTCTGTAAGAAGAGGCCAAATGATCACGTGAGTATCAAACAACTAAATTGACAGCAGCTTTCTAGTGGTTTGGTTCAGTAGACTACAAACTCAAAGCATAAATCTTTGTTAATGCTTTTGATGAGAAAATACTTCCTTTGCTCACAGATCTTTCTTAACGCTTGGAGGAAACACTTTTTATTCTTTATAGAAGGAGTCTACTTCATTTCGGTATTTTTCGAGCACAGCGAGCCGCTTCAGCTTCATTGTGGGACCTTAAAAGAGGGAGAATCAATTCCAGAAATAGGAACAAAAATACTCTGAGCTTTGGTGCCTACATTTTTTATTGAAGAGCCTCTTGGGAAGAACATGCCCCACTCTAAGCACAGATAAATGCTAAAAGTGAGGTTGATACATGAGCATGATACGTGAGGTTGCCTCCACATAAGCATGAGGACTTCAGAGGCAACTTCAGATAAGAGGGTGGTAACTGGCTACTACTTTTTTCATACAAATATGTTTTTGAAAGCTTTTAAACAATTCCCAGTTTATTCAAAGAGCCTGGTAATGTGCTTTGGGCTCCATTAGCATGCCACTTTTGTTTGTTTTCTTTTAAAGAGAAACTTTTGATGCCTTAAGTTTTAGCTTTTATCTTCCAGATCAGTACTGCTTAAGCATATAACTCTCAAACTCCATTGCCTGTTCTCCCATTTTATTCAGACAAAACAATTTCTCTCTAGGCCTGAAACCCAAGGTGACCTTATTTTCACAGGCCCCAAAAAATGTAAACTATAGTGAAGTGGGGGCGAGGGCAAACGGGGAATGGGACTCCACCACCTGAAGCTGTAATAGGACAATTGGCCTCCGACATGCAAGTAGACCAAACTTACATCTGTCCTCTTTGGTGTTGTCTCTGCACAACTCCTGCACTGCCCAAGGTGTACCTTGTGAGGGCCTTTCAGTAAATACCTACCTTTGTCTTTTAACTCTGTCTAGCCTCTGTCCTAGGTAGCCATTCCAGGCATCACTTTCAGTATTAGTACTGGAAGTTATTAATATTTTAAGGCACAAGGAATTTTAACCAAAATTGCTTAATTACCCAAAGAAATCTGAAGTTTAAGAGCTCTACTTGCAAATGAGCACAGATTCATAAATGTGTGCACAGCAAAATCTCCAATTTTTGTATTTCTTACCACACACTGCACAACCATTTTCCTTTCCCTGTAGTGAATATTCTTAGATCAGCAGCCTCTTAACTTTGTGTACCTCAAGATAAATCAGTAAGTCTTACCTAGTTCTCCCCCAGAAATGGAAAAATCTCTTGGCAGGACGATCCATTTCTGAATGCAATGAACCCTGTTGGTAGCAGTGCTGTTTACTCTGTTGATGCCCTCCTGGATGGCCCTGTAGATCACCTGGTCTCTCGCAGCTACAATCTCAGACACTTTGGTGGCTTTACTACCACTCCTCTGGCAGAATTCTCTGGCTTGGTCTGTTAGAATGTCAGTAGGATCAGATGTATCCGGGTCCAGCACACACTAAAGTATCAAATGAAGTGAATCATCAAACACTCACTCTTAAAAAGCATTAACAGGTTCTCTGACCAGGCCCTCCCGCTTGGGAGGAAGGCTCAGGATAAGTACACAAACATTCTGTAAGCCTTAAAAAGCAGAAATACCTGCAGATCATAAAGGGCCTTTCTTTCCACTTGGCTACCAAATGCAAGGATTTCTGGCTTATGTGCAGATGTCATGAACAGACTTAAAACGTGTGAATAAATTAGGTCATAGAGTCCATCTCTGGCCTTGAATTTCATGTTTTCCATATTTTCCAAACGACTCCATTGTTGGAGGGAATCATTTAGCTCATCAGTCAACGGAATTATTATGGTGTAATGTAAACAGCTTGAGATAGAAGTGTTCCTAGACTTCTTAAATCAGTATTTCTATTTGTTGGGGGTTAGGTTTGTTCCTTTTTCACTCTAACGAATTTTTTCTTCCCCATAAGTTACTAGGAGACTAAGTACTTAAGGGTGCTTGACCAAAACAAAGGGGTGGCCGAAGCTCGGAGTGGGAGATAACTCGAGTTTGGGGGCAGGTAAAGGACAGAGCTGGAGGCAGCTTGGGCTCTCTGGCTTTTGGCATTCGGAGAGAGAGAACGGCTGGGTTGCTGCTTGCTGCGAGAGGAGTTCACTGTCACCAGAAAGTCCGGCCCTGGGAAATCTACCATCATCCGCTCGTGTGCCCTGGAATTCTGAGCTCCACCGCCTGTCCTGCTGGAGCTGGGCCGGCCCTGCTCTTTTTGCTACAGTGTGACCCTGCACCCCCTGCCCTGGCGGGACACCCTGCCATCCCAGCCACCAGCCCGGGACTCTCCACTGTTCCAGCCTGGTGCTCGGAGGGTCCTGCAGGGGCACCGAGACCAAACTGCCCTGGGTTTTTGTAAAGCAAAGCCCTCAAGGTTCTTGGGACTGTTTTGTTATTAATGCTGTAGTTGGTGTTTTTGTTTGCTTTGTTATACACACTAGTAAAGAACTGCCATTCCTATCCCCAAATCTTTACCTGAAAGCCTCTAACTGCAAATTTATAATTGGAAAAGGGGTGGGGGGTGGTCTACATTCTCCATTCCAAGGGAAACTCCAGCTTTCCCTGGCAGATACCTGTCTTCCCAACCCAAGACACTATTGTACCCGAATGTGGGCTCTGGGGTTCTAACTGTTGAAGTTGTCAAGGCTGGTGGTCACCAGAAGCCCTGTGGGGAGGGCACGGCTGCAGGCCGGCCGGGGGCAGCGGTTGGGCTGGGGCAGCTCTGAGGAGGAAGGCGTGGGCAGCACAGGAGCAGGAGGCTGACTGGGGATAAGACGTGTGGGCAGCAGGCTGCAGCTGAGCCAGCCAGTGGGTGCCTTCTTCTGCTGAGTTCTGGTTATGTCCACTTGAGATTAAAGTATAAAAGGGGCTGATTTCTACAGTAAAGGGATCACCTTCGATGCATGAGGGGGTCTGTGTCTCTTTGTTCCCCATTGCTACACCTGAAGATTGGAAGTATCAGTCATAGAGGTAAACAACTTGAAAACACCTAAGTAGCATTCACTAGTAATGTCCACAGAACTGAAGTGCAAATGTTTTAGGAAAACAGTGATTTCTCAATTGAAGCTTATACCACAGCAAGGCTATTAATTATTCTGTTCCACGGTCATCATTCTTGTGTTATAAAAATAACAAATTGTAGAGAAATGTTTCTGTTTGAGTTTCCGGGTTTGCCCATAACAGAAACATTTGTTGGTTTTGATCATCTGTAAGCTTAAAAGCTATTGTGTTCTGTTACAGAGACTTCTCAATCTTCCAGCATTTCTTATATAAAAATTTGCATTTAAATAGGAAATAGCTCTTATTGTATATGTAGGAGGAACAGCAGTAAATATGTGGATGTTTAGCAGATCAGGTAACCCTAAGTTTAGACCCAGCAGGATTTGTCTGTAGTTGCTACATGTTTTCTCCCCCTGCCAACATTCCCCTGTCTAATTCTAGGTCTTTTTACAAATGGTTCAAAACTTTTATTCTTTTGTTAGGTGCAGGTGTATAACTTCACTGAAGGCAATATTAAAACTGGTTTACCTTTAGGGTCAGGAACATTGACAAAAACTTCTTTTTATCTCCAATCACCATAGCGTTACTAACAATTGGGAGTTCTTTTTTAACAGCATCTTCGATTGGAATTGGAGGCACATTTTCACCCCCAGCTGTAATAATTAAATNAAAAAAGAGAGAGAGAGAAAGGCTATTAGTTGAATTCAAATAAATTCCAAAGATCAGGTTAATGTCTGGCTTGACCTGCTTTCCTTATTCTGACATAAAAAATAAGAGATTTTTTTTCCCAAGATAATGTTTTCCAAATACCACAAATTCTGTTAATTATCTTCAAAACAAAAATGCTACTATTTTTCAAACATGTGCTCAAGTTCTCAGATCTCCCTCAGTATATTTGCTCCAGATATTTTTTACATAATCCAGTAACAGCTTATTCTCAAGGGGCTGTTACATAACTGGAATTTTTGTCTGAGAGGTCATCTCTTCCAAATTAGCATAGGATTCACCCTCTATTCTATTGTTGCTATCTCCCCAAAAAGCAAGTTCATTGTTAACATCATGATTAAAACCAATTCTTAAATCCACCAAGAGGGGTCAGACAAAAATAAGTTACTACTGGAGGAAGGCTTGATAAAAGCAACATTTGTTCTGAAGTGTAATACATATATTCAATGAAATTATTACAAGCTTGGGTATTCTCTAAGTAAATTCCAATTCTTTGCTTTTGTTATATTGGTGACTTCTCATTGTCCTCAAATAATTGTCTTTGCAGCAGTTCAGAACATGCTTCAACAACTAAAACAGATGCACATTTCTAGGTCTAACTTTTCCTTTCATTCCACCTTCCTTTTGCAATAGTCCTGTCTTTGTCTCAGATCCTCTACCAATCTCCCTGGCCCCTAGTTTTTTATTGTCCTTATTTGGACTTGAATTTAAAACTTCAATGAAACTGGACATATGATTATTTAATCCCAGATGGCCTACCTATCCTATAATTTAGAGTAACTGCTATTAGTTCAGCAATCAAGACAGATGTAAGAGAAACACAAATGTTATGAATTGAGACAAAGGGTTGTTACTGCTGTGCTAAAGGAAGTTGAATCAGACAAGAAAACGAATTAAAATCAAGACAGCTGCATTTGGTGCAGGCTATTAATAGTACCAACTTCAGGCCTGATTCCTAGCAGGACATGATGTCACCTGTGACAAATTCACTCATCTGTGTTATCTTCCTAGTGATGCATCTTATGTTCCAGGATGATCTTTACTCAATTCTTAAATCTTCCTCAGTTACATCTTGCCGGTGACCAATCCCACTGTCCGAATACGTATCATGAGGAAAGCCTCCAAGTCAGTGCGTGACCAGTCTCAGTCTCATGAGCCTTCAGCCAGTGTCCTGTAATAACACTTGAGTGCATTGCTTCAGCTGTAGCTTTCCCTTCTGCTCTCCAGCTTCTGGTGACTGCACACACTTCAGCTAAGGCACCAGAGGAACCGACCTCTGACCCACAGCAACACCCTCTGTGTAACACGGGGTGCCTCTCCTTCCTGCCTAAATATTCTAATGTGCAGTAAAGACACTTTGGCAAGATTCAAAGGGAGACTGGACAGCTAAATTATATCATTCAAATCAAACAAGACACACTAAACCTGTGTTAGTAGTTTACATTGCTAATTGGAATGAATACTGAGCAGAGGTCTGGGAGATGAAAAGCCTCACTGTAGGAACTGCATCATCTCCACCTACTACGGACTAGATGGAAACCTTCCCTGAGCACAGAGCACACCGTGATTTTCTCATAGGAAGGTTTATTTTACCTTCCTGTTAGGGCAATGCTGCCAGCATTAAAGGAAAGACACTTCATTAGTTGGACAACATCTGAGAGATGACTGAATAGTGCTGAACATTTACCATAAACAGAGAGCAAGATTTTGCCTATTACCTTTAATTCTTCCAGTGACATAGAGAAAGCCATCCTTGTCTAGCTTTCCTAAATCTCCAGAATGCAGCCACCCCTCCTCATCAAAGGCTTCCTTTGTTCTGTCTTCCATATTTAAATAACCCATGAAAACAGTCCTTCCCCAGAAACAGATTTCTCCATTGCCTTCTGTATCTTTGTCCACCAGTTTCACTCTGCATCCAGGTGCTGGTTTACCACAGCTACCAGAGAAGAGCAGAAAAACTCCACAAGGATCACAGAAACATCAAACATAAAACTGATAAGCTGGCCAATGTGCCAAATCCCTGAAACTGTCAAAGTACCCAAGACTGCAAATATCACCACGCTGTAACTGTCTGACAGCCATGGAATACTCCTTCACTAGGGCACATTTGTCAGGGTGTCTGAGCACTTTCTGGCAGTCTGTCTTGGCCTGTGCTCGCTGCTTTTCCCCCCTGTATCTTCAGGTATAAAACTATTTTTGATTTTGAGGTCTTGCATTCCTCCCTCCCCTGGGCCAGGGCTAGAGTAAATGTCAGATGTAGTCACTGTGTTTGGTTATAATGCTGTAGCTCAGTTTCAGCGCTCCTGGCACAGTGTGCTATGGAGTCAATAGGTTCAAATTATGATCTGGAAATTATTCTGACTCCCGAAGTCACAAAAGAGTGGCAATGCACTCAGGGAAAATAAAATAAGCTGTAATATTTTGCTGACCCTAGTAATACTCTTTTCATAGATAAAATTAAACAGATCATATTAAAAAAAACAACAGTAATAAAAGCAAAATTACCTGTGCTGCCTGTAAATGGAAGGCCCAGATAGGCAATGTGGGCCTGTGGTCTCACTCATCCCATAGGCCTCATACAGGGTGATGTTCAGACCCAAGAAGAAATACAGTGTTTCTGTATTGAGAGGAGCAGCACCACAAAAGTGCTTCTGACAGGAAGAAAGCCCCAGTGAATTGCGGATTTTTGCAAGCACTAAATAGTCTGCTAATCTTGTCCAGAGCTGCTTTAGATCACTGTTGAGTACAAAATACACAAGTAAGTCAGAGCAACCTAGGAAGTTTTCAAAACAAAATCAGGCACAGATTTTGTTTGGAGATGTATTTTTCATTTGGTTTTGGGTGTTGACAGAAGTTAGAACATAACGAAGGTGACACATTCATCCGTCTCTCATTTATTCAGTGTCTTTCATTTCTCCACCTTTCCTACCTCCAACTCTTGAGGTATCTGAGTTCAACAAATACATAAAGAACCTATTAAAACATATTATATACAACACAGCTCTTGTATTCCTGATTTTTTATCAATTAAATGTGTCTCTGAGAACCTACACCACTGAAATCTGAAATTTGCAGGATCTATCTGAGAAGCTGAATGAAAAGACAAGGAGAGGAATATCATGGAATGATCTTTTGGAATACCATTCTGCATAAGAAATTTTACACTTTATTGTGAAGTAATTGACATCAATAATAACTGATAACTACACCCTCCACCTTGCACTATATTTGCTGTGTTGCCAAATCAAATTTTACCCACTTATACAAAGAGGGTATAAGCGAGGCTTATGAGGCTCACTGAGGCTTCATGGTTTCTTACAAGCAAATTGCTACTTCCAGGTTGCTGGAAATCTCATTCATTGTACTACACACCTGTTTGAGCTGTTCAGGTTCCTTTCTAAGCTAAGTGACATAGCCCAGGACAGCATTTTCTTCTTCATAAATCCTGACTGAGCAGAAGCATCCTTTAACTTCTCCATGATTTTCTCCCATACTCGGGGAACTCCCATGTGAGATGTTGGCTGCACTTCTTTTAGGGTGTTGATCAAGCTGCCCTGTTATAATAATTAAATAATTTCAACAAAAGGCACACAAGTGGTTTGGTGATGTAAAACCTGAATGTTTAGTGCTGTAGAACATCACTAAATGTGTAGGACTTAAAGAAGGGCTGCTGAGCCCACTTTAGTTAGCCATATGCACTAATATGTGTCAGGTCTGACACGACAGGGAAGGTGGAAACACGAGGAAAAACACACAGGATTTAGTTTCTCCTGCCTCCCTTGTCTCCAAAAACTGCTTATACTTCTTTCACCTAAAAAGAACCTTATGGATTGGAATTATATAATTTAATTAGAATCTAGAGCACTGGATCACAAATACAATGAGCTTTATTTTTCCATAACTCTTACAATAGTGGACTCTCAATCTTCATCCTCTACAACTTTTGAAATATCATATTCTCTCCTTGGGATGTTTTCTAAGAGAAAGAAGTGCAAACTTAATTAGATGTAATACAAGACAAGGTACCTTTAGAGCATCTGGCTCAGCAAAGTAAACTTGCTCTCCCCATTTGATTCCAGTCCACAGGTCATAGATCTGTGCAGCTATGTGGCTGAGTGGGAGATAACTGACTATAGACTCCTGTTGGACCTCTGCAGGTTGCATATCCCCTGCTCTGCTGCAATGGGCTGATGTCCAAGTTATCTGTTTAAATAAATAATAAAACACATTAGGTATGGTGGGGATTTTGGTTTGGTTTTTTTTCCCCTTTTTTTCCTCTTAACACAAACCAAGAATCCTCTTGCTATGCTAACAAAATTGTGAAAAATCTGTGCCCACAGAAAGACATTGCAATATTGACCACACACCAGACTGTCAGTGACCTGGGGACACTCTGCCAAAAGCTAGATGACCTTTGCAGCAATACAGAGGTGCAGGTATCCTAAGTAAGTACAGCATTTGTGCTGCCTGACTGGGCTGTGAACACCAGCAGATCCCCGTGCCCTAGAGACACACTGAGCCAGGCAGCCACGGACTGGATGGATGGGAAACAAATTGATCTGTCCTTTCCTTTGCAATTCTCCAGCTCTGCAGGCTTTCTATTAAACTGGCACCTTCCACCAGTGCTGTATCTGCAGGTTAGGAAAAGAATAATAAATACTCAGTGATCAGTGAGCTCAAAGGACAATTCTGTATCAGCCACAAGCTCATTGCCTGGTACTGATCATCCCCTGGCTAAGCAGTCAAGAGGAAGACAGCAGCTGTACTCTGCTCCTCTGGAAGCCTCTGGGGCTCCCAGGTGACATATACACACCCCCCCTCTCATGAGAGGCAGCACAAACATTAATAGTTTTGAAGTTGTGTTGCTTCTCTTCTTAGTGAGCCTGGATGATGTTTCTCCCCCCTTCTTCCCATTTCCCACTTTATCTCAGAAGATGCAGTTCAAGGATGCTAAATATGCATATCTTCATCATTAGAACACAGCATATGGAAGACCCATAAATATATGTGATGGTGTGACAGACAGTGGAGAAGATACATGTGCACAAAAATCAAAATAAACAACACCCCCCAAAAAAATCCCCAAGCAAACCAGAAAACCCCAAGCAACAAAAAGAAAACAGCTCTTTCTCAGAGGAGCCTGTCATCTAGACTGGGTGGTACAGGATACGGGAATGAGAGTATTCAAGGTGGCAGAGTACAGACACAAATCACATGTATTCCTGTTATCACAGCATGTTCCTGCCAGCTCCTTTGTAATCAGTGAGAAGGTACAAGTGCAGGCTTGGCCTAAGGAAATAGAGATTCTCAGGACAGGGTTTTAAGGAGCAGCATGCTGCCAGGCCAGGCCAGGCCAGGCCATCCAAATTTAGGTGGCAGCAATGGACAAGCGGCTAAGGGAGATTCACACAGTAGAAAGAACAGGATGTCGTTAAGATGTGTCTGTATTCATTGCTTTTACTCCAAGCCTCACACAGGCACACTCACAGCAGATCTGTGAGGATCATGCAGGTCTGATTCAGCACTGGTTTTGCACATGAACAGTGGCAAACATCCTTGACTAAAGAAGGCAGCAGCAGAGCTACAGGCATGGCATGCTTTCCACCGTTTGTCAACATAAAAATAGCCTGTTTGTGATCAGCAGCCAAGAATAGTTTGGCAGCTGGGATGGAAATGACACCAGACTCCTTTGAGATAGAAGAGCATAGATTTGCAACATCAAATCAGTCTTTTTCTCTCCCAAGTTCATTATGTTCTGCTTCCAGGTACTACTGCACTAATTCCCTACATTTGGGTGAATTGCTGTTTCCACATTGTGCAAGTCTGCAGTAATTTCTGCTTTATTTTAAGGGGTGAGGCCTCAACTTAGTCCATCCCTTTTCACAGATTCTTGGTGTATTCAGAAAGGCTCCCTACCACCTTCCACTCTTGCTCAGCCACTGACCATGTATCTTTCCAAGCAAACATCTGTGGAAAGTCCTTTTAGCAAACAACTTTTCTTTTGTCTATAACTGGAAATCTTCTGTGTGCAACAACGCAGCTAAGGCTACTGTCAGCACCAGCACTGAGCACTGGAGCTGTATTATCTTCCAGTGACAGACACAGAAACCTACACACAAGTCCAGGAACAAAAAACACCAGAGGAAAAACCCCACACATCTACCCCCAATTTTAATAAAAAGTGGTCCATCAGGCTGTTTTGATAGTAGCTGGCTGATATATATGATTTGTTCATTTCACAGTGACCTATGACACCACTTGAGAGACTTTATGGCAATCTGTGAATTATATTTATGAACTCATGCATTAGATCTCTCAAGAAATACAGTGAATAAAAACTTCATATTCAGCAAGAACTGTTCAACTTTGTAAACAGTTTTTAACAGTGTTGTTTGGAGTTTCATTCTTTACCTTGCTTGTACTTTACCAGAAATAGCTGACTGCACTTTGGACATTGCTTTGCAATACACTATTCATGTTGTAAAAGCAAAATCATTTCAGGGCTCTTGGATGTAGCAGCCATTTCAAACCACAGGAATAAATATCCTCACACCTTGCTGTTTCTCTGCTATAGGAAGAGCCTAAAGTACCTACATTGTCATGACTCAGCATGGCTCCTTTTGGCTTCCCAGTTGTTCCGGAGGTGTATATCAGAACACAGCACTGATTTGGCTTCTGGGAGTTAATAATGTCATCCAAAGTACTGTCAGAGACATCACCTCCCAGCTCCAGAAACTCTTCCATCTAGAACGTGGAACAGAAAATACAAGATACCAAATGGCTTCTTACAAATTGACACTACTGCATCTTTCCTGTCTCAAAAATGTTGGAACATTTCAGTGCCTTGTTCTGAACACGTGTCCAAGGCAAGTTTCCCCTGACCCTACCTATGGAAGAAATATGGTGAATCTATCTTAGAGCTTAATGTGTGAATTGCAAACAGACCATCTAAAATTGTGCTGCCATGCGTCTTTTCAAAGTCTAAGAAGGAATAGTACTACTGTTCCTCCTCCAACGTGGATACCATGGATAAGTCACGGAGGCTAAAACTCTGTTATGCTCTCACACTCTAAGAATGATTTTGAGCATTACTTAAAGGAATCTGGATGCATCATTTTTAAGAGTACACTTGTGAGAGATCATCTATTATTCATGGTACACTACATAAATATAACTATAAAGCAATTGAATGGAAGCTTCTTTGCAAAAGCATTATTATCCAGATGTGTGAATGTTTGCCCAAATTATGTGCTGTTTTATAGGAAACAGCATATGATTCTGGTCACAACTTCCATTCAAATTTAGCTCATTCTAGAGTGAGATAAAACTTTTATGACACTGGGCTTTTGTGCCACATAAACTGGCCTAGAAGAATCCTGAACTTGCTCCTCTGTATTATATGTGTTGCTCCACACCCCCTATGTGTAACATTGATTGCAATGCTAATTGGAAACCAGAGTATCACAGTATTTTTTAAGAAAACAGATAACCAAAGTTTCCCATTGCAATCATGTGATTCATACTGTGCTACAGAAGTATGTTATTTACATGCAAGGTGCAGCACCTTCATTTTTCAGCAATTTCTTGGAGCTGTATCTAGGACCACAAAGCAGTTATGGGGATGATGAGAAAAACAGAGGTAAAAAAGGAGAGCCTCTGCTTGAGGGTAGTTCATTTCTTCTTTCAGACCTCTGGCATTGCCACTGGGCTACTAAGATTACAATAGTCAGCCTCTGTGGCACCTTAATCCCCTTTTCTTGGGTGGCAAGGCTGTTCTAGGATTATTCATCAGTTGTATACTATCTTCCAACAAATCACATCTGTGAAATGAGAGACACTGCAGAGCTCTGTAGCAACATTCTATCCCTTCCCACAGAATATGGCTGCATCAATTTCACAAGCTCCTGGAAAGCCTGGTGGTGTGAAGGATGTAACTGTATGTCACTAAGCAGTTGTTCCTGCTTTCCTGACCTTACTGTATTCTCACAGTTGAATGCATTGATCACTGAGAATCTGTTGCCCAGGCTTTGTTTACTGAACAGCACCTGCAACAGATGGTGTTGGCATTACAGAAGGTGTGGAAGGTACAGAAACAGTCACAGCACACTCCTGACCCTGCATTTGCCTTCTGGAAACATGCACTGCTCAGCCAGCTCTGCACATGGCACAAATCCCTTTCATCCAACGCCTCGTGGGCTGGTGGCTGGCTCTGCATCACACTTCAGCAACAATCACTGCCGCCTCTGGTGATCTGATCTCTGATTTTTCCTTTAGATGACATAACTTATGGCAACTGTGAGACACTCACAGCTACCCTGCTCCTCTGAGAAAATGTCCAACGTGATACCTGAACACTGAGCCAGTGTTTAAAAATACAGCAACTGTCACACATTTAGATTTCAGTTAAGTGCAAGTTGTTCAAGAATGAAATGCTAGCACCTAATCTTTTTAAATAGTAAGATCATCTTTGTATTAACATTTTTATTGCACAAGATGCAAGGCATGCTCTATACCAATATGTACAGTATTGGAAGAGTAGCAGTTTATTATTAAGTTATATACAAGACAAAAAAGCACCGAAGATTTTTTCTTTTCAGATTGTCAAAATGACAAGTATTAAAAAATATTTCTATGCTGTTCACTGTTCATTAGTGTTTTTATATACTCAATACATTATATATCTCTTCAATACATTTTCCCTGCAGTTGATGATCTGTAGTCCAGTTAAAATACTGGATTTTTTTAAAAATTACCAAATTCACAAGCACCAGGGAGCAACTTTTATTTTTCACCATTTGAGAGTACACGTTCCCACCTAAAAATTACAGGTGTTTCAATAACCCAGGGAAGTTAAAGATCAGGAAGACATGAGACAGACAGTAAAGCGAGGTATCTCTTTTCTTAAATATGAAGTATCAAATGTAAATGAAAGAGAAAAAGCTGATAAACCTTTTGAATGTGCTTGCTGGGACACAGCAATGCATTCTAAATGGTAGATAATCACTGTAGAAATTTATCAAATAAATAACGCCCTGTGTATTAACTGCTAACACACGGGTTTACCCCATGAATTATTTGGTTATGCCTTTGTTCTAGTATTCACTCACCATGTACAAATTTGGATGTCTCTCTGCAATGGAGTCCTTATATAGCACCACAGCCTTCAAGTGTGGCAAGCGATTCCAGATCTGTTGCATTTTTAAAAACAAAGTTGTTATTTATTATTCATGTCTTTTGTGGGCTTTTATCCACTCTAATGCTGCCAAAACTGTAATGGCTTGATAGGCACAAAAACCTCCCATTTCTCTCCACCTCCAAGTATTCTCCCTTAAACTCATCACCAACTAGCTCAACTAGAGTGGGTGGAGGAGTCTACACAGACTGCACAGTCTGCTCCAGAAAATCTGGTTTCAGTCAAAAGGTTTAAAAAATGAAAAATGCACCAGAAATGGCTCCTCAGCATCCTTTCTCATAATGCACAAAAGGGCACATAAACGAACAGTGCAGGTCAAGCTAGAAGCTCACCCAGGCCTGTGATTACCAATAAAGTCCCTCAGCGAAAACTGATGTTCAGGTGCTAAAAAAAGTTCTACTTCCTTAAGGAAAAAAGCAAAGGAAGCTGCATGCACACTGTAAGGATAAATAAAAATACAAAGCTGCAGGCTTACAGGCAGATAGCAAGGGATTTTGTGCTTTGTGTGGCCTGCAGGAAGCATTGATTTCACTGAATTCTGTGGCACCCCCTGCCTCACAGATGTCTTTCAATTAATCACATTTTGAACTGAATTTTGCCAATACAAAAGTAGCGGCTTGATGGTAGCCAGTATGTACATATTATTAGAAGGATAGCAATTGAGATGTTATCATTTCAGTCTTGGGTTCCAGAAAAAAATTTTCCAAAAATACCCTCTGCTGGATAAACCAGTGCTGAGCAGAGCTCTCTTGTTCTACATGATGTGCATGGACCAAACTCCCTCGAGTTGTTCCATTTGGATTCCTCTCTCCATGTTCACAACAGCATAGCCTGGTAATGTGTCAATGATACTGCAAGAAGGCTTGTCTGACTGTGTGTTTTTACAGAATACTTACAAAAATCTCTCTTCCTCCGTATTGCATATAAAACTCAACTACAAAATACAAAGTAATTAATGAACAAGTTCTATGAAATACATTTGAAAAAAAAAACACTGCATATTTTCTCTCTTGCAGGTTTTGGCAGAAAGCTCCATCATGGAGGGCCCTCCTGCTTCAGCAAACAGTGCCATTGGGTGCAAGTATGAGTCCACAGGCCTCCCTCAATAACTGAGAAAGACAAGCCCTTCCCAAGGGCTGCCCATGCTCCTCTCCCAAGTCACCTTGCTATCAAACTGGTCTTTCCATCTGGCACTGTTGCTGAAAGGCAGGCCCAGCTGCCCAAGAGTTCTGTCAAAATTGAGGCTGTTCACTGAAGGAGGCTCCTGTTTTCTCACTAAGGTCTGTCTCATGTTAACCATGATGCTACCAAAGTACAGGAAACTCAAGAGCCTTAATGGCTGATATTACCAGCAGGAAAAGATGATACCTTGGAAAGAGGAAATTCTGAACACTGACATCTTTAATATTTAAATGGCAGACCTTTACAAACCTGTGTCAGCATAATCTCTTCCATTCAAGTGGACTGTGCTTTTCCAAACAGCATCAGGTGGTGACAGTAAAAACATGTGATAAAAATGTGGGTTTTTTCAGGTAAGCCTGCAGTGAACCATCCAATGAGCACTCTGCTGGAGCCACAGACACTGCAGAGGGGCAGAGCCACCCATGAGCTCTAACACCAGATACCAGATTTCTGAGTAACAACACACACTTCACAAAGAAAGTTTTCATGATACAGAGAGTGTACATGGTATGTGGGACCAATACAGCACCGAGAAATGAAAAATTGTGTTTTTTCAGTAATCATTCAGCCACCTTGTACCTGCATTATCTTGTCCAGCTGTTTCTGATTTTCTACAACCATGATATCAGTCTTGCTGTCATGAGCAATGTAGTGACAGGCCTCTGGAGAATTGGTTGTATATATTCCTGTGACAACTCCTCTGCAACAAAAATTTTTATATAGAAGAGCATACATTTATATGCATACAGACACATAGACATGCATGTAATATCAAAAGATAATAATAATCAAAGATCAGATGAAACCTGAAGGGGTATGAAGATCTGGAAGCAAACAGCAGGACAGCTCTAATGTTTGTTTCACATATTCAGATATCCATGAATCTCTGATTTATGCACATTGCAAAAACTAATCTCTGAACTGTTCAGTAGAAGATTCTGTAGGCTAGGACTCAGTGTTTTAACCCACTTAAGGTTACACTGGAGTTAGGTCAGGAAGTGGTAGAAACATCCCCACTTCTGTCCTCTTTTTGTTCAAGCTGTGCACAGATACCAATTTAGATTTCATTGGTACAGAACAGTTTAAGAAGTAAAATCCAAATTAACAGGTGTCAGGACAGAAGAAATCAGTGTAGTTAATATTCACGTGTTACTTCATCTGCTTGAATATATCTTACTGTAGATATCAATATTATATTATTATCATTAATATAAAACTGTGATTCTCATCTGTTTCCCACATCTTCCATTGATAAGATCCTGTACAACAGCTTCTGTGTGACTGCCATGGCTAAGCCCATGGCAAACAGGATCCATTTATGAGTGTCTGGACTCTCTGGGATATGAGACTCCAGCAGATTGCTGAACATGTCAATCAGTAGCAACACAACTTCCAAGATAAAACACAAAATATTGACTTAATACATTTCCAGACCTAGCAAAACCGAAGTCCCCAAATCCCCCTCAAAAATTAACCCCCCCAAAAATATCTTACCCAGCAAAAATAGCTCCAACAGCTGAGATGAACCATTCTGGAGAATTAAATCCAAGGATTGCTACGCTATGGAATCGTTCAAGACCAAGCTTAAAAATAATATACATAAAGGTTATATAATATAGGCCCATGGGAGAGAAATGTACACACAAATATAAACCATGGAAACTTTGAATTTATTATTATAGTATTGACAAGGCATGTGAAGGCACGTTTTGGTATCCATAGCAAACTGGTATTTATCAGCAATTAACAGGATGTGAATTTTCCACTACCTTCTCCTGTCTAGTTGAACAGTGCTGCCAAGAAAGGCCCAAGACCCAGAATATTTTGATATGAACAAGAGCATAATGAGTTCTAATATTACCCTATATTTAGAATGTTTTAAAGATTGTCCTTATCACATCAAATTCATGTCAGTAGTCTTCCCCTATTTTTTTTTTTTGATCTTAGGACCTCATGCTGAGCTCTGCACCCATGTCCCAGAGACACGGTGCAACACAGCAGCTCCTCGCTTGCAGTCAAGGTTCCCTGACAGCAGTGTTACCTCTAACCAAAACTCATTTTCATCATTATCATTTCAATAAAGAATATGACTACTGCTCTTCAAGTAATGCAAAAAAGCTCTAATATATTGTGGGGTTTGGGGTTGGTGTTTTTTTGTTAATTTGTGGGTTTGGCTTTTAAAGGAGACAAAAGGATTAAAGGCATTGGTTTTGTTTCCTGTGCCTACCTTCAAGAAGCTCTTGGCCGCTTTCCTAGAGAGGCAGTAATATTCTGAAAAAGTTATTTTCTCCCATTTTCCATTCTTTTTGCTGGCCAAAGCATAAAGGGATCCATATTTTTCCAGGCTCTCCTTGAACATCTGATGAACTGTTATGGGGGTCTGTGGGCATGAGTTATCTATTCTCAGTCTGACTCTGCCATCAGCAAAAGAAGTCCACAGGGACTCTGGAAGGTAAAGCACCATTGTCAAGGTAATGTGTAATTGAAAAATACCACCTGAGTGTGTACCAAAAGACAACAGGACTGAATAAAGACCACAGGACTAAGCACAAGTCTGGCAATTCCCACCTCCTGAGAGAAGGGCTTTCCAATTTTCTTATTACTAAATATACCATGTAGAAAAAGAAATCTTTATTTCTTATATTTTGATTTGCATCTTGAATAAAAGTGCCATACAGAATTATGTTGATGATCTGTGTGTTGTAGGCACAGCCCCAGTTCCAGAAGGATCTGTTTGCTCAGCTCTGCACTCCCCCTTGTGCCAACGGAGCAGACAGTGAATCAGAAGGCTGAAGAGATCCAAAGGATATGAACCTCTGCCCCTGTTCAGTATGCAAGCTCCTTTTGTGTGTTATAACGCTTCCCTCCCCGCTGCCCCTCCAGCTATTCTCCCTTATCCTGTCTCTGTTCCTCACTACTTCCCACAGTTTTTCCCTCAGTCATCTGCCCCATGCTCTGATGCGTCCATTCCACTCACTCCTGTCTCACCCTGGTTCCATTTTTCATCTTCTGCCCTTGTCTTCCTCACCCTGTCTTTATACCATCCACTTTTTTCTCCCTGTAGTTTTTTCTCCCCTTCTTTGACAGGACAAAGACGCACAGCACCAAAAAATGTCACTTGGCTCACACCACAGGTGCCAAGGACTGGCACAGTCCCTGGCATTCACAAGAAATGTCTGCCTCAAAGACTCTCCTTGGCTCTTGCAAACCCTGCAATGAATACACTCCTTAGAGGATCTAGGATAAGTTGGCAAAATTCAGGTGAATTCTCACAAGGAAAGCACAACCCCCCCACGACTCCCCTGTCAAACAGTTCCCATACTTATGAACAAAACAGCACAAGAACATTTTAAGAACATTTTTTCCTTAGATTTACTTTCATAAATGAAGCAATATTTTTAGCATAGGCATAAAAAATGAATATATTCTACAGTGATCTGGTGAAAACATTTCAGACCAAAGTGCTTGGGTTTGTCAGAATTAAGAGTAACAGCAAACAGTACTTTTTGTAATTCCTTATACCAGTTAATAAGCATAATTGTATTTTATTACACCTATGGAAAGCAAAAACTGTAATGCAAGCTCAGTTAGTATCTGTGCTGGTTCCTGCCACCTCAGTGGCTGAAAAAGAGCAGTTTGGGAGTGTTCAAAAATACAACCTGCATCCCATCCCTCTCCAATGCTATTCTAGTTGCTTCAGGGATCTGGGAACTGCCCCCCTGAGCACCCGTGGCAATACAGGGACACATCAGCCATAGCTGGATCCGCACCAGTGCTTTAGAACACAATTGCAGCCTCCCTCAAGTCTGGCTTGCAGTCTGCACCAAGAGCAAGAGGCACAGCAAACTACTGTAAGCTCACAAACATTTCATCCCATTCCTGCTCCTGGCTGGCAGATTTGCATTGTTCTCTTGACAAACAGAAGGTGATAATGACAACAATAAGTACAAATAAAGCTGCTTCGTCTCCACGAACCTTCATTTTCTCACGTGTAAATTGCACATAATGATTGTCAAAACATAGGTGTGGAGCTGTGCTTAGGTCAGCGGAGAAAGGGCATCGTAAGTCCAGACAGTTTAGAAACAAATAGCTCTGAAGGAGTTTAGGTAGACAGACTTTATCAAAGTGTAAGCAGTAGCACCCAATAAATGCTTTATGAGTTGAGAAGGCAAGGCAGCTGTTTCTGCACTTAACCCCAATGCAGGTGTGAAAAGGATGAGAGACAAGGCCTCTCAGAGATAGAAGCTATTGTTAATCCAAATGTTTATTGTCTGCAGTGACACACCAAAGCCCAGATGAAAAGCTCTATATGTAGATGTCCTGGTTTCTAAAACAAAGGTGTCAGGGATTGCAGGTGTGCTTGGACACAGGTAGGTGATTGCTCTATTTAAAAAAAAAAAAAAAATCATACCATACAGAGCTAAAATACAACATTCTGGTCCATGTATTAAAAACGTTCCTGAATAAAGAGTACCTTTCTTGAAGGAAACTGAAAATATTAGCAACATTCCTACAATAACATTACAGAAGTTTCATTAATAGTGTCTTTTCACTTCAGATGTGCAGCAGCTAACAGCACAGTTCCCAGAGAATAATGAAAATCAATCAAATCCCTGAAATATCTATACATAGAAACCAAAATTGTACTTGAAAACTGGGTTTTCGTTTGTTTTCCTTATGCAGATTTTTCTGGTGTTAAAAAGGCATCTTCAATGCATATCAAAGACAAAGAACAGAATCACTTTCAGAGTCTGTGCATCACCTCAACAATACTCCAGATACAGCACCAACAAATATAAACCTGAATGCCCATTCAGTGTTTGCTTTCGCATGTATTTGCAGGTAGAACTTAAATCTCAAAACAGTTCTGAAATCTTGATAAGCCAAAGAATTCTAAAAATCTAGTTAGTCTGTCCCCAGAGCTAGTAAAAACAACGGGACATGAACAATAAATTCCTCTGTCAGTTTGCAGAGGGATTTTGAGCAGAGGGCTCATTCTTTGTAGAAAGTGCCTGGGAAGGAATGTCTGGCTAAATACTAAATGCATCAATTATAAACCCTGGGAGAAGTAAAACAGGTGTTCTGCCTCGTAGCATCTGAAAGTTAAACTGCAA
Organism: Sinosuthora webbiana; assembly: GCA_013397395.1. Classification (NCBI taxonomy): domain Eukaryota; kingdom Metazoa; phylum Chordata; class Aves; order Passeriformes; family Sylviidae; genus Sinosuthora; species Sinosuthora webbiana. The sequence continues at coordinate 5,893 of VXBN01002767.1, read as the reverse complement.
TGTCCAGGCTAGAAATCAACTCAGTACCTCCTGAAACCAAAGTGGAGATCAGAATAAAACCCCTCCATATATACTATAAGCATTGGTATGTTATACAACTATAGCTTCACAGGGTAGAAGGAAAAAACCCAGCACTCCAGCTCAAAGCACTTCATGCCACTGAAAGTTTTCTGTATGCAAGCAAAGAGTAGTTGTTCCTTTCCTTTTTCTTCCATAACTCCTGCTACCTGCATTATACTTCATACTCAAAACGCTTTTTCATCCACTACTATGTGACCTTGGCTCATGTCCTTATATGAATTCTGAATGTCAGAGATGTTGTAAAAAGATTTCTGCTTAAAGAAGGCTATATTGTCAGATAAAACAAAAAGAGCAGAGATTTCATTCAGGTAATAAAATCTGGACTGTCATTGTTTGAGGCTCTGGAAGGACTTTTTTTTCCCTTATGTCATTCTCCTCCAAGGCCAAAAAGCTCCATGATCAAACTTTATTTTCCATGTTTCACTGTCTTCCCTGCTGAAGGAAGAAATGGCTTGGGTAATCTCATTCATAAGTTATAAGAGGATGAATGTACTGCAGCCTGTCTTGGGAACTGTTCTAAGAAAAGCTTATCTAAATATCTGGCATTTTTAGGTAGGCAGTTTTCCCACTAAGATGGAAACTAAAGTGTAAATTTTCAGCTTTACAGGAGGAAAAAAATAGTTAAGAACCACTTAAAAGAGGCACTTGCAGTTTTCAACTGATCTTTTACAACACAATCCTAAACTTATGAACCATTTACATGTGAATACTGTGTCATAAAAGTACATTTGTTACTCAAATATTTTCTACCAAATTTGAAATTATGCACAACATAGAACACATCACACATTTTGAATTTTTTAATGGCCAGCTTATTCCTTCCACCATGTACAATGGGAAGTTCTGACATGGTACAAGCCCAGATTTCAAAAATTACCTTAAACAGACAAACAGATAACAAGTTTTTGGTTTTGTGGGTTTTGGTGGTTTTGTTTTTGTTTGTTTGGTTTTGTTTTTTTTCCTTTGGGGGGGGGGG
>VXBN01002766.1:561-11445 GCA_013397395.1 Sinosuthora webbiana | reverse complement strand
TCACAGAATTCAACAAATCACAGAATTCACAGAATTCACAGAATTCACACAGAATCACAGAATTCACAGAATCACAGAATTCAACAAATCACAGAATTCACACAATTCACAGAATTCACACAGAATCACAGAAATCACAGAATTCACAGAATTCACAAGCCCTGGCAGGGACAATTCCCAATGTCCCAGGATTGCTCCAAGCCCCGTCCAACCTGCCCTTGGACACCTCCTGTCCCTTCTGTCCCTGCTCTGCCTCCAGCTCCTTGTTTCCATCCCTCTCCTTGAACCACAAACTCCTGGGTCTGGTCAGCCCCTGAAAGTTCCTTATTTTTGCCTCCCCTGTGGGATCTGCTCCGAATAAATCCCCCAGGGATGTTTCCCTGCGGGACGGGAGGCTGCAGGGGGTGATTGATGCCTTTGCTCCGTGAGTCAGAGCTCCCCCCATCCATCCCAAAATCCCAGACTCTCCATAAACACAGGGAAAAACCATGGCTGGGACAGATCTCCGGGAAAAGCACGGGATAAACGAGTGGGAGATGAAATGAGGGAGATTATTCCCTGATTCCACTGTTTAAACGTGGGATCAGGGAATGGTTTGGGGTGGAAAGGATCCTAAGGATGATCCCATGGGCAGGAACACCTCCCTTTATCCCAGACTGCTCCAAACCAAATCCAACCCGGCCTTGGGCACTGCCAGGGATCCAGGGGCAGCCACAGCTGCTCTGGGAATTCCATCCCAGCCAGGAATTCCTTCCCAATATCCCACCTGACCCTCCCTCTGTTCCCTCCACACTCCTCTTCCCAGCTGTGACTGTGTTTGGAACGATGCAAAACGTGCCAGACAAATCCAAAAGGCCCCAAAGGTTTTAAAAATTCCGTCACAAACCCCATTCCCTCATCCCAGATTATCCCTGGGCATAAACCCCATTCCCCCATCCCAGATTATCCCACAAACCCCATTCCCCCATCCCAGATTACCCCTGGGCACAAACCCCATCCCCTCATCCCAGATTACCCCACAAACCCCATTCCCTCATCCCAGATTATCCCTGGGCACAAACCCCATCCCTTCATCCCAGGTTATCCCACAGACCCCATCCCCTCATCCCAGATTATCCCTGGGTACAAACCCAGTTCCCTCATCCCAGATTATCCCACAAACACCATTCCCTCATCCCAAATAATTCCTGGGCAAGACACAAACCCCATTCCCTCATCCCAGATTATCCCTGGGCACAAACCCCATTCCCCCATCCCAGATTATCCCACAAACCCCATTCCCCCATCCCAGATTATCCCACAAACTCCATCCCCTGATCCCAGATTACCCCACAAACCCCATCCCCTCATCCCAAATAACTCCTGGCCACCGCCCAAACCCCATTCCCCGCTGGAATTTTTAATCCCGAGCGTGAAATTCCCGATGGGATCCAGGCGGTGCCCGCCCTGCCGGGAGTGATTTATCTCCTCCGACCCCAGACGCGTAAACAGGGCCGTGAATCATTCCCTAAAACCATTCCCTAAAAACGCCTCTTTTATTTTCTTTTTCCCCGGGAGGCCCTGAAGGGAGCCCGGGATGAGCTCACCGGGAGCGGCCCCGCCACCCAACGGGACGCGCTGGCCTTTCCCAGAATTTCTATTCCCGGTGCCAATCCCTGGGCTTTATCCCCCTCTCTTAAACCCGGGCTTTGTAAAGCCGACGGCCCGGCTTAAGGCGGGGACGGATATTCCCGATAAACCGCGGCCCTCCTTAAAAATTTCGCAATCCCGGTTTTCCTTCCAAGACCTCCCCTCCCTGGAACTTTTTGTTTTGTTTTTGTGGTGTGGGGGGATCATGGATCACCTGGCTGGAGCTGGGATTGATTTCCTGCTTTTTTTTTTTTTTTCCCTAAAAAAAAAACCCCAAACCCCGCTCGTTAATCCCCAGCCGGCGGTGGGGGACCCCCCGGCTCGATTATTCCGTCACCTTTTCCAGGATGGGAGGAGGCGCCCGGCCAAAATTCCCGTTTTTTTTTTCAACCCCCCCCCTTGACCTTTTCAGCGCGGACAAAGGCAGATCCTCATGATTTATGAGGGGAAAAAGAAAAAAAAAAACCAAACCCAAACCCAAAAACACCAACCCCGCACTAAAAATATCTCCGTGCCTTGCACCGTCCCAGCTGGAAGCTTTTTCCCAGAAATTCCCGTTGGGTTCCAAAAAATTCCAAAAAAACTCCGGTGCCCTGTCCAAGAGGCTGTAAAATAAAACGAGTTTTGGTTTTTTTTTTGGTTTTTTGTCTGGATGAAAACAGAGTTTTTTTGGGTTTTTTTTTTTTGGGATGAGGTTGACGCAGGGATTCCGACCGACAGCGCTCACGTCCAGCTTTTGGGAGAGGCCCCACCTGGCCGCCGACAAAATCGGAGGGGGGAAAAAAACCCCAACAATTCCATTTGGGATCACAGGGAGCTGGGAGAAAGTGAGGCTGGAGCAGGACTCGTGGGATTCCCCATCCTTGGAAACGTCCAAGGATAAAACTTGGATTAATTTTGAGATAATGGAAAGCTCCCATGGGGTTGGAGATCCTGTTCGAGGTCCTTTCGATCTGGGAGTTCCATCCCAGCTCCTTCCCGGCCTGGAATTCCTTCCCCAAATCCCAAATCTCAATCCGCTCTCCATCATCTTAAAACCGAGGGGAAAAAAGGATATTTAAACCTTTTAAAGGATACTTAAACCTATTAAAGGATATTTAAACCTACTGAAACCACAGGTTGGATTTGGAGTTATCCAAACCCAACCAAGCCTGAAGTTCCTAAAATCCCAAAATCCATGGACATCTTCCCTTTGTGCCCCTCATCCCGGAGCTGGGAAAAGCAGGGGCTGCATTTTTTTTCGGTGCTATTTTCCAATCCTTATCCCGGCGGGAATGACGCAAACCCTCCCAGCCATCCCCCATCCAGGGGCAGCCACAGATTCTCTGGGAATTCCATCCCAGCTCCTTCCCAGCCTGGAATTCCTTCCCCAAATCCCAAATCTCAATCCGCTCTCCATCGTCTTAAAACCGAGGGAAAAAATGATATTTAAACCTATTAAAGGACATTTAAACCCATTAAAAGCACAGGTCGGATTTGGAGTTATCCACACCAAATCAAGCCTGAGGCTCCTAAAATCCCGACATCCATGGACACCTTCCCTTCGTGCTCCTCATCCCGGAGCTGGGAAATGCAGGGGCTGCGGTTTTTCCCCAGATTTTGGTGCTGTTTTCCAATCCTTATCCCGGCGGGAACGACGCAAACCCTCCCAGCTATCCCACAGATTCTCTGGGAATTCCATCCCAGCTCCACCTCACCCTCCCAGCCAGGAATTCCTTCCCCAAATCCCAAATCTCAATCCATTCTCCTTTAATTTAAAACCAAGGGAAAAAGAATATTTAGGCCTCACCTTCCCACAATTAATTATTTAATCCTCACATTCCCACAGTTAATACTAATCCTCACATTTGGAGTTATCCAAACCCAATCAAGCCTGAGGTTCCTAAAATCCCAACATCCTTCCCTTTGTGTCCCTCATCCCGGAGCTGGGAAAAGCAGGGGCTGCATTTTTTTCTCGGTGCTATTTTCCAATCCTTATCCCGGTGGGAATGACGCAAACCTCTCCCAAGCCCCCTCCGAGAGGTGGAATTTCGGGGGTTGGAAATCGATCGGCCCCGCTGACGTCAGCCGGGGGAAGGGATCCCTTTCCCCCCGGAGCCCACCCCGGAATCCCACGGCCGACAACGCGGGGTTTGTATCCTGGAATATCCCGGCGGGTCCGTTCTCCCCGGCACGTGCGGATATCGCGTTACCGCCGAGAAACGCTTGGAGCGGCACCGGGAATTTCGGGGGGGTTGCACACGCCCAAGTTCGAGGATTTTTGGGATGATGAATTCGCTCCTGTCTGGGGCTTTAAATTTAGCACGGGCTCCTCTTCATTTCCAAAAAGAAAAAAATAAATAGGTTGGATGCCTCCCGAAAAAAGAGACGGGGAACTCAGCCGCGAGCAATGGGGCTTTGTTCTGGAATAATGGCGGGAATTCCGGCTGGGAATTTTTGTGCCTTGGAATAGCTCGGGCCTGGCGGATTCCGGGAGTCAACAATGGGCGCAGGGAATTCCAGTTTGTCCCAGCCTGGGCTCTGGGTGACAAAACCCGGGGAGAGTTGGGACTTGCGGCTCTCAAGGTCACCAGTGATCCCGGTTCCCTCCCCTCGCTCACGGGGGATTTTCCAGACTCTGACCGGTTTTTATTCCTCGGCTAAAAATCAGATTGATTCCAAGTTTTCCGGTTCATCCCGAGCTTTTGGGAAGTTTGAGTCGCGAGGGAAGATCGTGGCCTGGCCGGGGTTGGAAGGGACCTTGAGCATGATCCGTCTCCAAGCCCGGATGAACAAAAAATTAAAGAAACCTGATTTCTTTAGGGGAATTGAATTTTAAAAAATTCCAGTTTTGGGCTGATCCTCAGGATCCCGGTGTTTATTCAGGAGTCGGAGTTTGGAAAACAAACACGGATGGAGGAGAGGAGATCTTTTTTCTCGGTGGGATGTGCACATGAAATGTGCACACACGGACACAAAATGAAATAAACCCGATTTCTTTAGGGGGAATGAAATTTTAAAATTCCAATTTTGGGCTGATCCTCAGGATCCTGGTTTTTATTCAGGAATCCGAGGCTGGAAAACAAACAGGGATGGAGGAGATTTCCGCCGTGAAGTTTCTTCCACATCTCCCAAAACGTGGGATTTGGCCTTTTTGGAGCCGGGAACAGGGTGGGAAAAGCCCAGCTGGAAAACCGCTTCTGTTAACACGGCCCAGACAGCGTCCAAAGGGATTTAATCCTGAGCCTTCCGCTAAGCCGGGCTTAGGGACGCAGCTTTAGTCCTGAGCCTTCCGCTGAGCCGGGCTTAGGGAAGCAGCTGGAGGAGGGATGAAAGGAAAAGGCGGGAGCGGAGGGAGATCAGGTTTCCCGGGATGCAGGAGCTGGATCGGGACCTTGGCGGGCTCCCAGCACACCTGGGGGAAATCCCTCCACCCCTTCGGCCACCCCTGGGCACAAACAGATCCTTTCCAGCGGGAATTTGGACGGAAAATTCCCGTGGAAAACCGACCGCGGCATTCCCGCCGGGCATGGCTCCAAGAGCACTTGGCTTCCCCGCACGGAATGTGATGGGATTCAATCCATGGGGATGGATTTGGGCTCCTCTTGGAGCTTCACAGCCCATCTGGAAGGAATTCCCAAGGCAAAGGAGCAGCTCCGTGTGCCGGGAGAAATCCTGAGGAGAAATCCTCAGGGGCTCAGGAAGAGTTTCTGGATTACTGGGAATGGCAGAGGAGCGATTCTGCTTCCGGAATGTTCTCCCGAGCTCCAAAGGATCCGCTGAATTTTGGGATCATCCTTTTCCCGGCTTTAGGGCTCTGCTCCCTTCTCCCGGTTCTGTCCATCCCTGCTCTGCTCTCCCACCAGAACCCGTCTCCTTCCCGCCCCGTTTCCTGTCTGCGGCCGTGGGGACATTCCCGGGGAATGTGCAATTCCTCAGGGATTGGGGAATCCCTTCACTGCTGCTCCGGGATGGGATAATGGGATCCGTGGGATGGGACAGGATAATGGGATGGGATCCGTGGGATGGGATAATGGGATGGGATGGGGTCAATGGGATCCGTGGGATCCATGGGATGGGATGGGATGGGATCCATGGGATAATGGGATAGGATGGAATGGGATGGGATGGAATGGGATGGAATGGGGTCCATGGGATCCATGGGATGGAATGGGATGGAATGGGACGGGATCATGGGATGGGATGGATGGGATTGAATGGGATCCATGGGATAGGATCCATGGAATCCATGGGATGGGATGGAATGAAATGGAATGGAATGGGATGGAATGGGATCCATGGGATGGGATGAGATCCATGGGATGGGATAATGGGATGGGATAATGGAATGAGATGGGATGGGATGGGATGGGATGGGATGGGATGGGATGGGATGGAATGGAATTGTGACCTCTGCGATCACCGTCTGGGATGGAACTGTGCCTCTCAAACGTCACTTCTCCCCCTTTCCCAAGAAACCCCCTCCCAGCGTGTCCCAGCCCTGGATGACTTTTGGCTCCGGGGCAGCTCTGAGCCCCCTGAGCTGCCCAGAGCCCCCGAGCTCCTGCAGCTCCCGGAGAATTTGTCCTTTAAACTCAGGGACCAGCTCGGGCTGGAATTCCTGGAATTCCTCTGCATCCACAGGAAACATTCCCAGAACCCAGCGGGAATTCCCTGTCCTGGCACAGAGCAACCAAAGGCGGATTTGGGAATAAAATCCCACCACTGGGGCTGCTCAATCCCAGCATTCCCAACCCCAAATCCCAGCCAGGACCAACATTCCAACTTCCCTCAACTTTTGGTGCTCCCCAGGAGGCGCCGAGGGGGGACAGGGAAGGGCTGAAATTGGGAATGGCACGTGGGGAGGGCACTGGGAATTCTTTCCTTCGGAAAATTCTGGAAAAAGGTGTGGAAAAGCGGGATCTGGGCCTGGCAGAGGGAGCAGAGGGAGCAGGAGGGTTTATTTGGGATGTTGGGAAGTTGTTTGGGTTTATTCCCGTCGCGAGAAAAGCCAAACCCAAAATGTGTGGGTGGCCCCAGAGTGTCCTTAAGGATTCCTCCTTAATCCAGACGGGAATTCCAGGTTTTCTGGCCTCAAGGATTCCCTAATCCAGGGGGGAATTCCAGGCTGCCTCCCCTCGAGGATTCCCAAATCCAGGTGGGAATTCCAGGCTGCCTCCCCTCCAGGATTCCCTAATCCCGGCAGGAATTCCAGGTTTTCTCCCCTCCAGGATTCCCTAATCCAGGCGGGAATTCCAGGCTGCCTCCCCTCCAGGATTCCCTAATCCAGGCAGGAATTCCAGGCTGCTTTGGGGGGCTGAACTGACCGGGGGTGATTTTATCAGCGTTTTTTCCCAGAAATCCTGGATTTTGACCCCAAACTCCAGCAGGAACGCGAAGAGGAAAATTCACACCCGCCCTTTAGGGGAGAAATCCACCAGGATTTGTAGAATCCCATCAGGATTCGGGTTGGGAGGGACCTTAACGGAATAAATCCAATTTCTTCAGGGAATGAAATTTCAAAATTCCTCTTCTTCGTGACTCAGAGGAGGCCGGGAAGTTGTTTGGGTTTGTTCCCGCCACGAGAAAAGCCAAACCCACCGTGGGCAGCTCAATCCCAGTGTCCTGGGAGGGTTTTGGGGGGAATTTCTCCCCGGGAGGTGGAAGAAACACGATCCCCGAGGAACCAGGAGGGGAAACACAATATCCCGGAGTAAATTGGGGATTTTTAATTCCAAACCGTGGAGATCCAGACGGGGTTTTGTTCCTTTTCCCAAAAAAACCCTCGGGAGCGGAGTTTTGTGCACCGAGGGCGGGGACGGGCCCTGTGGGATCGCTTGGCCCATCCCAAACCGCGGCTCCCCTTGGAAAAGCTGCTGGGAAAAGCGGGATTCGAGCTGGGATTGTTCAAAGGCGGGCGGGAGTTTGGGTTTGGAGCAGCCTGGGCTGGTGGAAGGTGTCCCCGCCCTCAGAACGGGCTGGAATTCCTGATTCCTGGAATTCAGTCCCAAACCCGGCGGTTTTGAATTTCATTCCCCGAAGAAATCGGATTTATTCCATTATGGTCTCCCCTCCCAACCTGAATCTTTCTGGGAATTTTTCCCGGGATTCAGGAGTTTTCTTGGGATTGCAGGAATTTTTCCGGGGATTCAGGAATTTTTCCCAGGATATAGGAATTTTTTCTGGGACGTACGAATTTCTCGGCACGCAGGAATTTCCGGGGATTCAGGAATTTTTCCTGGGATACAGGAATTTTTCCCGGGATTGCAGAAATTTTCCCAGGATGCAGGAATTTTTCCTGGGATTCACGAGATTTCCTGGGATTGCAGGACTTTTTCCTGGGATTACAGGAATTTCTTGNCAGGAATTTTTCCTGGGATTGTAGGAATTTTCCCCAAGATACAGGAATTTTTTCCAGGATGCAGGATTTTCCCAGATTCAGGAATTTTCCCCCAGATTTCAGGAATTTTTCTGAGGATTGCAAGAATTTCCCAGAATGCAGGAAATTTTCTCCAGGATTTCAGGAATTTCTCAGGATGCAGGAATTTCCCAGGATTTCAGGAATTTTTCCTGGGAGGCAGGAATTTCCCAGCATGCAGGAATTTTTTCCCGGGATTGTAGGAATTTTCCCCAAGATACAGGAATTTTTCCCAGGATGCAGGATTTTCCCAGATTCAGGAATTTTCCCCCAGATTTCAGGAATTTTTCTGAGGATTGCAAGAATTTCCCAGAATGCAGGAAATTTTCCCCAGGATTTCAGGAATTTTTCCCAGGATTTCAGGAATTTTCCCGGGATCACAGGAATTTCCTGGGATTGCAGGAATTTCCCAGGATTTCAGGAATTTTTCCTGCCTCCGGGATATTTGCTGCCATCTACGGCCAACCCCAAATAATGCAAAAAACCCCCCAAATCCCGGGATAGAAATAAAAAATCCCATCTGGATTTTCCCAGACACTGGAAAAGGCTGAGAACTGGGAATTTTCCTTTTCCGTGAAAAAATTCCATCCCAGGATCCACAGGACACCCAGAGCCCTCCAGGGACGGGTGTAAAGGGCAGAAATGAGAGAGGAATTTCCCGGGATAATCCGGGAATGTCGCACAGACACACCTGAAAACTTTGGAACACATTCCCGCCTTTTTCCTTTCTTTTTCCTTCCTTCTTTTCCCAGTTTTTCCAGAGGAGAAACCTGGAAAATTCCCAGTCCTGAATTCCACCAGCATTTAATTCCCTGGGATTTTGGGCCAGGAATTCCTATCCGGGCCCAAATTCCGGGAGCAACGGGGATTTGGGATGAGCACTGGGAATTTGGGATGAAAACCGGGAATTTGGGATACAAGCATTGGGAATTTGGGATGGGAACACTGGGGATTTGGGATGAAAACCCGGGATTTGCGATAAGCACCAAAGATTTGGGATGGGAACACCAGAAATTTGGGATACAAACATCAGGAATTTGGGATGAGCATCAGCGATTTGGGATGAAAACTCAAAATTTGGGATGAGAACACTGAAGATTTGGGATATGAACACTGGGGATTTAGGATACAAACATCAGGAATTTGGGATGAAAACCCGGGATTTGGGATGAGCACCGAAGATTTGGGATATGAGCACCAGGGATTTGNTGTGAAAACCCGTTATTTGGGATGGGAACACCGAGGATTTGGGATCAGCGCAGGGAGCGGGCGGCGCTTCCCTCCCCTCCCTCCCTCCCTGGCGGCGGCTCAGGCGCGCGCATTCCCGGTGTGGAATTTCCCGGGAATCCCGCTGTTTGTCCTGGCAGCCTCCCGAGGCCCCGGAGCCTCTGACGGATTCCCTTGGCCCGAGCGCCAGGAGGGACGGAATTCCCTCCGTTCTCCGTGGGAAAATCCCAAATTATCCTCCCCTGCCCCTCTCTCCAATTCCCTTTTTTCCAGCATTCCCAAAAAATCTGGGATGCGCCAGAATTCCTCAATGCCTCCTGCCCCGTATTCCCCGGATTTCCTCCCACCAAGAGCCCAAATCTCGATTTAATGATGAGATTAAATCAATAAAAAAGCCAATTTTGGGTTTTTATTCCTCAGCAGGAGAAGAGCCGTGGGAATAACTTGGATCGGGAATTTCCCTCTGGATCTTCCCGGGAATTTCCTCCTCCTCCTCCTTTTCCAGGGAATCATGAACTTTTCCAGGCCGAGGAAAAGGGATTTGTGTTCCTGGGACGCAGCTTTGGGGACAGGAAATCCCAAATTATCCCGAATTATCCTGAATTATCCTGAATTATCCCAAATTATCCCGAATTACCCCAAATTTTAACTCGGTTTTTAACTGGGCTCAGCTCCTTATTCCAAGGGAAAAAGAAATTGGGATGTTGTTCCCATCCCTGGGATGTTTCCCTTTGTCCAAACCCACGGGAGGGTTGTGAATTCCCACTCCCTGCTCCCAGATTATCCCAGATTATCCCAGATTATCCCAAATTATCCCAAATTTTAACTCGGTTTTTAACTCAAATTCAGATCTGCAGGAATTCTGGAAAATTCTGGATGTGAAATTCCCCCTGTGGATGTTAAAATTTTATGGATTTTATGGATTTGGGAACAGACAACCCCCAAAAAATCCCCCTCAGGTCCCCAAATTCTGTGGGAAAACAAAATCCCTGAACTTTTTGGATTTGGGTTTGGGAAGGAAGTTTTCCCTTTTTCCTTGACCTGGGATTTGTTCCTGGAGCTCTCGGCCGCCCACAGAGAGGAGTTTTCCCTCCCTGGGGGAGGCAGGGCCAGGAAATATTTGGAATATTCGAAATATTTGGAATATTTGAAATATTTGGGCTGGGAATTGTGGTGTTTTCCCAGGTGGTTTTGGGGGGGACAAAATTCCCAATCCTCAATTTATCCCAGGGCAGAAATATTTGGAATATTTGGGCGGGGAATTGTGGCATTTTCCTGGGTGTTTTTTGGGGAAAAATATTCCCAAAACTCAACTTATCCCGGGGCAGAAATATTTGGAATATTTGGGCGGGGAATTGTGACATTTCCCGGGTATTTTGTGGGGACAAAATTCCCAATCCTCAACTTATCCCGGGGCAGAAATATTTGGAATATTTTTTTGGGAATTGTGGCTTTTCCCGGGTGTTTTGGGGGGGACAAAATTCCCAGTCCTGGCACAATTTAAGGATATTCCCCATTTTCCTGCCTCCCACATTCCTCGGGAGCAAAACCTGACTCCTCCCACCTGGAAAACCACGAGGTGAAGCCGACCTAAACATCCCAAAAATCTGGGAAAAACCCGGGAATATTCC
>VXBN01002762.1:0-14602 GCA_013397395.1 Sinosuthora webbiana | reverse complement strand
TGGGTTGGGATGAGAGCATCTCCATAGAGGGAATCTCCATGATCCTCACAGCCAAAACCTGTGAGTGTGGGATCCATGGGTTGGGATGAGAGCGAATCCATAGAGGGAATCCCCACAGTCCTCACGGCCAAAACCTGTGAGTGTGGGATGCATGGATTGGGATGAGAACATCTCCATAGAGGGAATCCCCACGGACAAAACCTGTGAGGGTGGGATCCATGGATAGGGATGAGAGCATCTCCGTAGAGGGAATCCCCACAGCCAAAACCTGTGAGTGTGGGATCCATGGACTGGGATGAGAGTGTCTCCATAGAGGGAATCCCCACAGCCAAAACCTGTGAGTGTGGGATGCATGGATTGGGATGAGAACATCTCCATGGAAAGTTTAGAAAAAAAAAGAGCAATTTTGGCTGATGGACACCTCATTCCTGGAATTCCAGAACATATAGGGCTGGAAGGGGCCTTGAGGATCATCCACTTCCAACACTTTCCGTAGACCAGGTTGCTCCAAGCCCCGTCCTTGTTTCTTCTCAGATCCCACCAAAAAACAGGCATTGATCCTTTCTTCTTATCACCGAGGAATATTGGGGTTTTCCTGTCTTCCCCTGACAATAATCCCCATTTTTGTGGCACTTTATCTTGGGATTCCCTCTTTGTGCAGTACCTTGAGCATTTCCAGCAGCTAAAGGCCGACATCCCTCGTGAGTTGTGCCAAAAGGGGCAGGTTTGGAGATCAAACACGGGAAAAAGTCAGGGATGTGGAGCCAACACTGGGATTTCAGGGAGTATCTGAAAAAAAATCACAGGAAAAACTTCATTACCCACCCCAAAAACTCAAATTCCAGTCAGTTTAGAGTCCAGACTGAAGATCTGGAAAAACTCCCACCAAATGAGAACCTGGTCTGATTCAGCTTCTTGGAAAACGCCTGGAGTGCTGGAGGAACTCCTTCCTCTCAGGAAAATAAAATTTTCGTGACTATTTTATTTTATTTTATTTTGTTTTGTTTTATTTTTATTTTATTTTATTTTATTTTTATATTAGTTTATTCCAGAACCACGGGATTTGGGAGAAAGAAACATCCCCAGAGCTGTTTCCAGCCCCTGAGCTTTGTTCCTTGCTTTTTCCAGCAGCGGATTTGCCCAAAGTGACGGAATTCAGAGTGCAGGAGGCGGCGGATTCCAGCGTTTTGTTGTCCTGGGATGCTGTTCCTGGAGCATCCCTGTATTTACTGACGTGGGGATTGTCCTCAGGTAACGTTTGGGGCGGGAAGGAGACCCTGATCCATCTCCTGAACTCCTCTGGATTTGGTTTAGCAGGAGAACCCTGGGGGTTTCCAGGGATTCCTTCATCTCAGCTTCTCCATTTGGCTGGAAAAAAGAGGGGGAAAAATGGGAGCTGGAGGAGGCTCACAAAGTGTCCCATTTGGCCTCCACAAAATCCTTGGGGGAAGGAAAAAAGGAGGGGTGGAAATTAGCTCAGGAAAAAGGAATTTGGGCATTATCTGTGTCCCTTCCTGTCCATCAAATCCACCAAAAAAAAAAAGGTGGGTTTTTGTCATCCATAAAACCTCGTTCTTACCCGTTTAAAATCTCTGCTCTGTTGTGAAGAGCTTTTAAAAATTCCCTGATCATTCCTTTTCCCAATCGATTTGGCTTTTCAGGATTTGCCCTTTTAAACCACCGACTCCATGATTTTTTTTTCCTGGATTGGAGTAAAATCCTCTTTGAATTTGGAGTTTCCTTCAACCACAGACTTTTTTCTGGGATCGGTTCATGTCCAAAGTCAATAAAGAAACCAAATCAAACAGAATTCGCTGTGCTCCCTGCAGGGCTTTTGGAGCTACCAGGAGCTTTAATTATTTCTTTTTTTTCTTTTTTTCTTTTTTTTAAGTTTAATTTAATTTTTTAATTAATTTTTTTTTCAATTAATAAGGATATTTCAGGATTGGCAGCTCCATACTCACAGGTTGTGTCACTCAGGATGAACTGTCCCACGACAGCAGCTTTTTCTTGGGATAAATACTATGGAAAAGTGATTTGGGAATGGAACCTTTGGATCTCTGGGGTGATTCCAGTGGTCTAAAGCCACCACTCCCCTTCCTGTGCCGTGCTGTTCAAATATTGATCTGGAAATCCTTTCCGAAGGATTCAGAAATCCCAGATTTCGGAGTTGTCTGGGAATCAGGAATGGATAATCCCACTTCTGAGAGTCCCCCCCCATGCCCTCCCTCCATCGATCCTGCTGGAATGGGTTTATAAACATCGATTTCCCATCAATGCCAGCAGGTGAATCCTGACCCCGCTTCTCCACAGGATAAAATTTATTGCTCCTGACTGAGTAATTCCAGTTTTTTTCCTGGGTTAATTATCCCGGCTGCCAACATCGGTGTGTAAAAGCAATTAAGAATGTGGTCCTTGGTTTTTTTTTTGTCTTGATTAATTTTGCTCCACACAACTTGATTTCTTTTTTTTTTCCTAAATGAAAGTTATTTTATAACGCATTTTCCTTGCTCCTTTTAAATTAGATTAAATTAAATTAACTTTGTCAAAATTTAATGCCCTTTTCCCTGCAGATTCCATCCAGGCTGTCCCATTAAAAAAAAACTGGATCCCTTTTTATTCCACTTGGGATCATTCCACCTGTGGATCAAACAAAATAAACCAATTACAGCTATTTTGACTCGACTTCCCAAAAATGGGGAAGCACAAGAGTTTAAGCCAAATTTCCAGAGGGATTTTACTATTTTATTTCAAGGAGGAAAACCTTGAAATAAAAGGAAAACCTTCCAAAGATTTTTGTGGAGAATTGAGAACAACAAACTGGATTTGATCTCTGGAGATCTTTTCCAACATTAATTCTATGAGTCGATGGCAGCAGAGCAGATTATTTGAGCTGATTTTATTTTTTTTGCCATAAAAACGGGGATTTTTGGGCGATTTTTTTATTTTAAAGTAAAATGTTATTTCGGAATAAAAAAAAAGGTGCAAATTCCGCTTAGAATGCTGTCAAATTCATCATTTATTATTTCTGAAGTAAAGCACTTAGTCATTATCAATAATGTCATGTCATTATTATGACATTCTTTTNTGGGTGATTTTTTTATTTTAAAGTAACATGTTATTTCAGAATAAAAAAAAGGTGTAAATTCCACTTAGAATGGTGTCAAATCCATCATTTATTATTTCTGAAGTAAAGCACTTAGGAAATGTCAATCATTATTATGACATTCTTCTCCTATCATTATTTTAAATCAAAACTATGAATTGTGTGCAACGGAATTTCTCAATCAAGTTTGATTTTATTTTTCATCAAACTTTCCGTTCATTCCCAAAAAAGAATCTTATTTCTGTGCATAAGAACCACTGGATAGGAATTGGTCTCTCAGCCTTGAGCACCACTTGCGCCAAATTCCCTAAATTTTTGCATTAATTCCAAATTTTTTTCCTTTTTTTTTTTTTTCCTTTTTAATGCACAAAATCAACCTCATTTCATCTGGTTTAGGACCTGACAATTATTTACTTTTGCCTCTTCTCCAAATCCCAGGAATCATCTCATCCCCAAATTCCCGTTTGCCAACGGTGATGCCACAGAAACGGGAATTCCTCTGAAATGGGAATTACAGTCACATTTTCCCTGTTTTCCACAGCTCCAGCTCTTTCCCAGGAATTGTTACCAGCAGCTTCCCGATCCTACCGAGTGACAGGGCTGAGCTCCAAGGAAACGTATCTGTTTTCCATAAAACCCGTGTTTGGAGACTCAGAGGGGCCGGAGACAACGCTCCTTGGACAAACAGGTACTGAGGATGGGGACCTGGATTTTCCACGGAAAACTGCTCCTGAGGCTGATTTTTTTGGGGTTTTCTACCCTTTTTCTCTTTGCTGGAGAGCGACACGGTGGATAAAAAAGAGGATTAAAATTTATCTTTTCTGTTTGGGTCTTACAGCGGGAGCTCCCAGGGAGTCACCGACTGCTCCAGTGGCTCCCACGCCGTCAGACACCGGGGAATCTCCATCGGGATCTCCCAGCAGCGTGGGGACCACTCCTCTCCCAGCGCCCACTGGCACAAAGCTCCCAGAGCTCCCAGTATGGACCAGCACGGTGTCGGCACCGCCGACAGCCCTGCCTGGGCCAAGTGAGTGTGGGGATGATGATGATGATGGTGTAGAAATGATGATGATGATGTAGAAATAGCCAAAACTTCCAGAGGCCAAGACCTTCTCTTGTCCCAGGAGCTAAAACCAGTCTTAATTCCTTGGATAACGAGAGCGGACAATGTCAGGGAAGGCCCAAACCCCGTAAATGTGGTGAAGGCCTGAGCATGAAGTAAAACCAGTCTTAATTCCTTGGATAACGAGTATGGACAATGTCAGGGAAGGCCCAAACCCCATAAATGCGGTGAAGGCCCCAGCACTACCCTGCGGGGTGACGGTGCTGCTGCTCACCCAAAAATTGTCATCACAAGAGGTTTGGTGTTGCTTTTTATTTCTTTTTCACCAGAGTCAGGATTAAACACTCGAGACGGTATCTCTTGTTTGGAATCAGATGTTTATTAATTCTTATCTATGTTACAGTCTCACAAACTGTGAGTTCCAGCTAACAAAGTGAAAAATATCTTTGTCTCTTACTCTCTACAATGGCTTTTAGGAATAAACAGTGCAACTATGAAATGACACCTAAATTATTTTTACTTTTAACCCAATAACCAAACACCCGTGGCCCACAATGCAGATTTTTCTACCCAATTACAAAACACCGCCCAGACCCATGAAGAAGAAGGTGAAAAAGAAGAATTTACCCAACACCCTAAATCCTCCATCTTGCTTTATATATTTATTACTATATTCTAAAACCTCAAACTCTTTAAAAACTTAAACTTTAGAACTTGAAGTTTAAAACTTAAAATTTTCCACCTTGTGATATCGCACAGTTCTATCCAAACTCCACGCCCATAATCCCAGTGCTTTCACTCAATTTTTGGAAGACTTTTCCAAGGCCTCAGGTCAATGCAGTTTTTTCTTGTTTCTGTCAGCACAGGAAGCCTGGAATTCTCAGTGCCCAGGGTTCCAACAGTTTGGGTTTTTTTTTCATTGCTCTGAACACACAAAAACCCAGGATTCTGCTTTAGGGCCCCTCAGCTCACGGAATTCCTCCCTTCCCCTCTGCAGTTTGTGGGAAGCTCAAGGCGGACGTCGGGTTCCTGGTGGATGAATCCTCGAGTATCGGCCAGAGCAACTTCAATAAAGTGAAGGATTTCCTCTTCCGGATCGTTTCCTATTTCCCCAAGATTGGGCCTGAAGGGGCACAGGCAAGATTTCCTTATTCCGTTTCCTGAAGTTATTTTCCTTCTGCTCAGCCCTGCCTGGAGCAGGGTCTGCTCACCCAGGAGTTGTGGAGCAGAAAGGGGAGGGAAAGACCCGTGTGGAACGAAAAAGACAGGAATTAAAGTCTCCTTGGTGTCAGATTTCCCATTTGGATAGATTCCATTCCTTAGTTATTTTTCTGAGACTGAATCATCAGGAATAAAGCAAATTCCACACCTGAAATGCCGTCTAGGTTAGCCCAGGACCTGTCGGGTGCATATTCCCCTCTCAGATCCCATTTCTCACCCCATCCACAGTGGGAATGGTTGGAAATCCAGAGTGAGGACAGTTGGGAATCCAGAGTGGGGATGGTTGGGAATCCAGACAGACAACAGTCAGAAATCCAGAGTGGCAGTGGTTGGAAATCCAGAATAGCAGTGGTTGGAAATACAGAGCGAGGAATTGTTGAAAATCTGGAGTGGGAATGGTTGGGAAACCAGAGAGGTGCTGGTTGGGAAACCAGAGTGGGGAATTGTTGGAAATCTGGATTAGAAATGATTGGGAAATCCATGGTGANATCCAGAGTGGCAGTGGTTGGAAATCCAGAATAGCAGTGGTTGGAAATACAGAGCGAGGAATTGTTGAAAATCTGGAGTGGGAATGGTTGGGAAACCAGAGAGGTGCTGGTTGGGAAACCAGAGTGGGGAATTGTTGGAAATCCAGAGAGGGATGGAAATCCAGAGTGGGGATGGTGGGAAATCCAGAGGGAGAATGGTTGGGAATCCAAAATGGGGATGGTTGGAAATCGGGAGTGGGAATGGTTGGGGAACCAGAGAGGAGAGGGTTGGGAAACCAATGGGGAATTGTTGGAAATCTGGAGTGGAAATGATTGGGAAATCCAGAGTGAGAATTGTTGGGAAACCCAGAGTGGGGAATTGTTGAAAATCCAGAATGGGAATGGTTGAGAAACCGGAGAGGGGATGGTTGGGACACCAGAGTGGGGAATTTTTGGAAATCCGGATTGGGGATGGTTGGAAATCCAGAGTGGAGACAGTTGGGAAACCAGAGTAGGGAATTGTTGGAAATCTGGAGTGGGAATGGTTGGAAATCCAGAGCGGGGATGGTGGGAAATCCAGAGGGAGAATGGTGGGGAATCCAAAATGGGGATGGTTGGGAATCCAGAGTGGGGAATTGTTGGAAATCCAGAGTGGGGATGGTTGGAAAATCCAGAGTGGGGAATTGTTGGAAATCCAGAGTGGGAATGGTTGAAAATCTGGAATGGGAACGGTTGGAAATCCAGGTGTGGATCCAAGTGGGAAATGCAGGTCCCAGCAGCTCCCTCTTCCAACAGAGAACCAAAGCCTCAGGTCATGATGGGGATCACCTCCAGGGCAAATAAAGCCTCAAAGATTTAATGGCAGCAAAGCCAATGGGAAGACTCGGTTCCTCATTTATTTGGGGTCACTTATTTAATTAATGTCATAATTAAATTAGGAGGGGAGAGTTGCGGAGCTCCGTTTAAGCTGAGCAGGAAATGGGAATTTCTTGGGCTCAGCTTGGAGGTTTTAGGTGGAGGATGAAGTTACCCCGGGTCAACAAATAACTCCAGGAACATAAAATATTTTTGGTTTAGGTGAGGATCTGACTCCCTTTTCCTAGAGAATTCAACCTCTTCCCATTCCCGGCGCACCGTGCTCCGACTCGGGGCAGCCTGTCCCATTTCCTGTGGAAAATCCCCCATTTTTGGGGGATTCTAATTCCCTGGTTTTTTTGGCAGGTTGCTGTCGCTCAGTACAACGAGGAGCCCAGGGCAGCTTTTCACTTCAACCGACACCGCGACCGCAACGGGGCCCTGGGAGCCATCAAAGGGCTGAGCTACACCGGAGGCAACACCAAAACAGGTCTGGGAGGGGGCTTGGACGCCTGGGATGATCCTTCTGGCCCAGGACGGAACCTGGAAGCCGAGGAAAACATTTCTCCGAGTGGTTTGGAGCTGCTTCCTTGGTGGGAACGTTGTGCCCGAAGTTGTTTTAAATCTGAGAACGGATCAAATTTAATTTTCGCGAGTGGTTTTTCCAACCACTTGGTGCTTTATCCATGTCCTGGGTTCTCCCCTGGGTTTTTCCTGATTATTTTATGGTTTTGCCTGCGCTTGAGGGAGGTTTTTACACCATAAACATGAGGGTGGCTGATTTGAAGCATTTGAAGTTCCTGCATCCCAGAAATCCGGATATTTTGTCTCATTTGAAAAGCTCAGAGAGGGATGACAATTTCCATGTGCTCATTCCCAGCTGGACGCTGGGAATACCTGATTCCCTGGAGGAACACAACCAGGAATGGTAAATTAAAGACGGTTAATTTTAATTTAATCATTTAGCCCAGTTGGTTGGAACCTGGTGCCAGTAACTCCAAGATTTAATTCCTCTATGGAACATTCGGGAACTGGACTCGATGATCCTTGTGGATCCTTTCCAGCTTGGAATATTCTGTAGTTTTGTGATCTTTAATGAATTCTTCACATCAGGAGAGCTTTGAGGCAGCCAAATCCCTCACCCTGCCTCAGCGGTATTGGACAAAGAGCACAAAAAAACCCAGGGATAGTCAAAATGCGGGGATTTTCGTGGGATTGCTTAGGGAAAGAAGGCCTGGAATTGGTCAGGCCGGAAATTCCTGGCTAACTTCACCTCTAATCCTTCTTTTTAAGGAGTTTGTGTCAATAAAGACATTCTACTCCACGTAGGAATCTTTCCACGGTGTTTTGGAGCTCCTTGACCATTTCAGTCTGTGGGGAGATTTCTTTGTGAAACTTTCCTGGTCTTTCCAAAGACGTTTGGAAATGGGAATTCTGTGGGGTTTTGTTTTGTTTTTTTTTTTTTCCAGAGGTGCAAGAAAAGTGCTTCAATTTTCTGAGTATTTTGGTTTCCCTTTCCCAAAACTATCTGCTGATTCCACCAGAACCATCCCAGCCAAGCTGATTTCCTCCTCTTATCCTTCAAAAGGCATTATCCCACGCCCAGGGCTTTCCACTTATGAGGAATTCCCTTCATCCTCCACCCATGGAAGGAGATCCAGAGTCCAAACCTGTGGAATTAATCCAGACTCCCACCCTGTCTCTCCCTGTCTGCCCAGGCCATGCCATATCCTACGTGCTAGAGGAATTATTCCAGCCCTCCAGAGGGATGAGGCCGGGTTTTCCTCACATCCTGGTGCTCGTGACCGATGGACAATCCCAGGATGACGTGCTGCCCCCAGCCAGAGCAGCCCATGCTTTGGGTAGGTTTTCCCAGCTGTGTTTTCCATGGTTCTCCATGAATTTCCAGGGGGTTGAGGTTGCCCAGTTGGGTTTTCCTTGGTTCTCCTTGAATTTTCAGAGGTTTCAGGTGACCCTGTTGTGTTTTCCTCGGTTCTTCATGAATTTCCAGAGGTTTGATGTTGTCCCGTTTTGTTTCCATGGTTCTCCATGGATTTCCAGAGGTTTGAGGTTACCCCATTGTGTTTTCCTTGGTTCTCCATGAATTTCCTGGAGGTTGATGTTGCCCCATTTTGTTTCCATGGTTCTTCATGAATTTCCAGGGGTTTGAGGCTGCCCAGATGCATTTCCCTTGGTTCTCGATGAATTTCCAGGAGGTTGAGGTTGCCCAGTTGGGTTTTCCTTGGTTCTCCTTGAATTTTCAGAGGTTTCAGGTGACCCCATTGTGTTTTCCTCAGTTCTCCTTGAATTTCCAGAAGTTTGAGGTTACCCCACTGTGTTTTCCTTGGTTTTCCATGTATTTCCAGAGAGTTGATGTTGCCTCATTTTGTTTCCATGGTTCTCCATGAGTTTCCAGGGGTTTGAGGTTGCCCAGTTGTGCTTCCCTCAGTTCTCCATGGATTTCCAGGGGTTCGAGGGTGGTGCACTGTGTGAGGAGTCACTTTATTTCCAGGGCTTTGAGGGTGATGCACTGTGTGAGGAGTCACTTTGAGGGCACTCTTGGTTCCTTCCCTCCTTCCTCCTTTCTCTTTTCCCAACTTGGTTTGCTGCCACTCACGCCCAGCTCCAGGTGACTTCTCATGGTGGGTTCTACCCCATCCCACCAGAGGTTTTTACCCGGTGTGGGGTTTGGAAACTCTGATCCCAAGAACTAGGAGCGGTGGAATCCGTGTCGTTCCAGGGCTCCGTGTCCTTGCTGTGGGCGTGTCAGGAGCCGACCCCCTGGAGCTCCACAGGATCCTGCTGCAGCAGAACCCCCAGAACGTTTTCTACGTCAGCACCTTTGATGACCTCCCCCAGATCCTCCAAGAGCTGATAGAAGCCATTTGTTCTGATCCTCCTCTCCCAGGAACCCAAATCCCACCAGGAAAGGTTAGTTCCTACTCCTGGGAGTAAATCCAGCTTGGAGTGGGTCAGGCGCAATAAAAAAGTTACAAATTCCACTTCAAACGTGTCAAATTCATAGTTTATTATTTCTAAAGTAAAGCACTTTAGAAATGTAAATCATTATTATGGCATTCTTTTCCTTTATTGTAATTTTTTAAAAAATTTATTATTTAAATTATTTAAAATCAAAATATTATTTTAAATCAAAACTGTGAATTGTGTGCCACCGAATTTCTCAAGGAAAAGCTTCTTCCCTGAGGGAAGATTCCAAAGCAGAATCAGAGCGGATTTAGGATATCACGTGCCATCCTGACCTCACTGCCCAGAGCAAAACCTAAAGAGCAAAACCTTCGAAATCCAGGGGGTGGAACTGGGGAAGCCGGGATAGAGCTGGGAATGTTTTGATGGATAAAGCCACTGCAGAATACTTATGAATATTAAAAATTCATATTATAAATTCATAGGAACAGACTTTAAATGCCTGAGAATTCTCCTGGATGGTAAACTTGGCTTTTCCCTTTTTTTTATTTTGCCTAAGCCAAGGAATGTTTCAGTCTGGTCGCTCCGGTTTATTTGCCATCCTTTGGTGGATATTAATTCCCTGAAAATTTTTTTTTTTCCTCTTTTCCATTTTTTTTTCTCTTTTCCATTTTTTTTTTCTCTTTTCCAAGAGCTCCAGGGTCTCAGCAGCTCACAGGGGTTATGACCTCCACAGCTTCACTACGAAGGGAGAGAAAGGGGAGCGGGTGAGTCACAGAACATTCCCAGTTGGAAGGGACCCACATGGATTCCCACAACTCTGAAGGGGATGGCCCCAGAGCATGATCCACCTGGATAATTAATGTCATGGAGTCATGGAATGGTTTGGGTTGGAAGGGAATTCAAAGATCGTCCAGTTCCAACTTTGACACTTCCTAAAATCCCAGGCTGCTCCAAGCCCCAGTGTCCAACCTGCCCTTGGACACTTCCAGGAATCCAGGGGCAGCCACAGCTTCTCTGGGAATTCCAGCCCAGGCAGGAATTCCTTCCCAAAATCCCATCCCTCCCTGCCCTCTGGCAGTAAATACAACCAAATTATGACCAAGGAAGAGTTCGAGCAAAGAACCACCCTCAGATCTTCTCTGTTGGTGTTTTGCTCTTCTTTGAAAATCCAGGAGAAGGGAATTGCTCTGGGAATTGGGAATGCTCTCGAGTGTTACGGTGCTGCACGAAGCCGTTGGGGTTTGCCGGCCTGAGGCCATCCCCACCCCCCACGCTGTGATTTTCCATGTTTTTAGGGTTTCCCCGGGAAGGACGGCATTCCTGGGCTGCCGGGCAGGCCGGGCCGGCCGGGTCCTCCAGGCCCCCCTGGAATTGTGGTACGGATTGGTCTTAAAAAACTCTTCCCGGGGGCCGTTCCCAGAAAAAAAAGTGACCAGTTTTGTCAAAAAAACTCTGTCCTGTTTTGCAGGGGCTCCCTGGCAGCCAGGGTGACATTGTGAGTATTTGGAACCCCCAAATGGGGTTGGGTTGGGTTGGGTTGGGTTGGGAGGGACCTTAAAACTCATCCCATTCCATGGGCAGGGACACCTCCCACCATCCCAGGTTGCTCCAAGCCCCATCCAGCCCGGCCTTGGACACTTCCAGGGATCAGCATCCACAGTCCTGTGGATGTTTTTCTCTTTAATACTGCAGAATTTATTTTTAATTCCAGGGATCTCCGGGCTATCCAGGACCGGCGGGGCCAAAGGGAGACAGAGTGAGTTCCGTTCCTGGATTTCACCAGGAAAAATCCGTTTCGTTGTTGTGCCCTCTGTTTTCCAAGTGTTTTCACCGGGATCTGTGGTGAACGTGGACTTTAAAGCTGTGACCACCTAATCCTTCACTGCCTGTCCTCAGCTTGGGGAGTTTCCCTCAGGAATTTCATTTCTTTATGGAGAGAAGTGCTCAATCCTAATCCCAGGCTCTGGGCACAATTAATTACTTAATTAATTGCAGGAGAAGGTGGGGGTCATTCTGCCTGAGTTTCCACAATTAACAAACTTGTTTAATCCATTCAGAACAATAAAATATTTCAATATTAACCACGGACAGATCCCAGGAGAAGCTTCCTGCCCTTCTCCCAATCTCCATTCCTCCTCTTTCCTTGGATTGGGAATGGATCCCGCTGAAAGCCAACTTCCATTTTTTTTCCCTTGGGATTAATTTTTTTTTCCCATGCCAGCGAGCCAAACTCAGGTCACGGCCGTGAGGTTTTTGGGGTTGTTGGGATTGTCCCCTAAATCACCTGATTTCCTGTCTGCTCCTGGATCCACAGGGAGAGCCGGGCTACGTCCTGGGAGGAGTGGAGGTGATTCCTGGCCGGAATGGGCAGCCTGGCCCCCCTGTGAGTATCAAACCCCAGGTGTGGGGAGAGCTTTCATCTTCCCAAGGGTTGGGAGAGATCCCAAATCCCTCCCTGTCCCACTTTTCTCCCTCGTTGCAGGGACAGAAGGGGCAGCCGGGGGTTCCTGGGGTTCCAGGGCCACCAGGTTCTCCAGGGCCACCAGGAATCTCCATCAAGGTGAGTTTCCAGCACGGTTCTCCCAGGAAAAGGAGACCCAGCACCAAATCCTGCAGGGTGGAGGTGTCTGGAGGCCTCTCCTGAAGCTCTGCTTTCCAGTGGGAATGGGAATTTTGCTCTCTTGGATTGTCAGACTGTGCAGGCTTTTTGTTTTTTTGTTTTTTTGTTTTTTCTGGGATGAAGTTTGGTGAGGAGCCCCTAAATTCCCCATGGGAATTCTCCTTGTCCTTTGTGTTTCAGGGTGAGCCAGGGGATTCAGGAATCAGGGTGAGTACCTGAGGGCAGCTTTCACTTTGGGGTGGAAAAACCCTTTTTTTTTTTTCCTCCCCGTAATTATTTCCAAGCTGCCCAGGAAGTTCTGGCTTCCAAACTTCCCAAAATTCCGTGGGGATCCGTGAAAGGGATCACGGAGTGAGACTTCCCTGTGCTTCACGCAGGGTCCCCGTGGGAGGAGTGGCCTCAAAGGTGACAGAGGGGACACGGGAGAGCCGGTGAGTGGTTCCAGGGAGTTGGGGAAAAACTGGGGAAGATCCAGAGGAGGGAAAAATATGGATCAAGAGCGTGGGACAGCAAACAGCCAGAACTGGCAGCGGATCCAAAACAAAATTCTTTTCAAAACCCAAAACAATTCAAGGTTTCAAGATCCAGAACAATTTTCTTCCCAGAAATCAGCCCGCAACGAGGTTTGGGGCGTGGGAAGTTTGATTTCAAGGGGAAATAGGAGAAGGGAAAAAGTCCATGGAGGATTATTGGGAATAAAAGGATTGGTTTGGGAATTCTCTGTGCTGCAAATGGCTCGATCTGAAGGATGACATCCATCAGTGCTGTTTTTTCCATCCCTCCTGGATCTGTTTTTGGGTTGTTTTTGCCATAAACCAGCCCTTTCCATGGGTCTGGATTCACCATTCCCAGCCTCTGTGTTCCATTGTTTCCCCTTCCCGAGTAAAGCCAGGGATTCATAACCTGATTTGTGAGGGGCAAAGGAAATTTGGGAATTCACAGACAGCTCTGTGATCCCTCGGTTTTAAAGGAACTGCTCAGGTGGACAGATCTGAATATATAAACATATGGGATCTGTATATAAAAATTTAATATTTATATTTGTATTNAAAGGAAAGGAAAGGAAAGGAAAGGAAAGGAAAGGAAAGGAAAGGAAAGGAAAGGAAAGGAAAGGAAAGGAAAGGAAAGGAAAGGAAAGGAAAGGAAAGGAAAGGAAAGGAAAGGAAAGGAAAGGAAAGGAAAGGAAAGGAAAGGAAAGGAAAGGAAAGGAAAGGAAAGGAAAGGAAAGGAAAGGAAAGGAAAGGAAAGGAAAGGAAAGGAAAGGAAAGGAAAGGAAAGGAAAGGAAAGGAAAGGAAAGGAAAGGAAAGGAAAGGAAAGGAAAGGAAAGGAAAGGAAAGGAAAGGAAAGGAAAGGAAAGGAAAGGAAAGGAAAGGAAAGGAAAGGAAAGGAAAGGAAAGGAAAGGAAAGGAAAGGAAAGGAAAGGAAAGGAAAGGAAAGGAAAGGAAAGGAAAGGAAAGGAAAGGAAAGGAAAGGAAAGGAAAGGAAAGGAAAGGAAAGGAAAGGAAAAAGAAATTTACCTGCAGAATTAAAAAATAAACCTTTCCAGTTTGGAGAAAAAAAAAAATAAAAATAAATAAAGATTTGATGCTGTTTCTTTCCTTTCCAGGGAAAACCTGGTTTGCCAGGCCCCGTGGGGCTCCATGGGGTTCCTGGACTGCCTGGACCACGGGGAGAAAAGGTTGGATATTCCCTGAATCCCTCAACCCAGGGGGAAAAATGAGAGGAATTCCAGGGTAAACTTGTGGGAAAGGCGTTTTGGGATGTCCCATCATTCCTGGAATTTACCGGCTCCGCGTGGAGCCAAACGTTTCCAGAGGAAATCTCTCCCCTCCTGTTTCGCTAAGGAAGACTCCGGAGCAGAAATCTGGGAAGGATGGGTTCCCTGGGATCAGCATTCCTGAGGATTCCGTGCTTTTCTTGCAGGGAACGGCAGGAATTGGCATTCCTGGCACTGCTGGCGTGAAGGGGGAAGAAGGAGAGCAGGTGGGTTGGGAACCCTGAAGTGAAATTTGCATTAAAAATCCTCTCGGAGTGTTGAGTGTCTCTGAAATCTGCTCCAGTATTTAGGTTTTCCCTTGGAATCCCGTGGTTCCACATGGAAAGGATGAGAGAATAAAGGGTTTGGGGTTAAAAATCGGAGCTTTCACGGTTTCCTCTGTTGTTTTCAGGGAATGATGGGACCTCCAGGAGCACCGGGGCCAAAGGTGGGTGCTGAGATCCTGAGCCCGAGTTCCCGGGCCTGGAATTCAGGTTCCAAGGAAATTTTCCTGCCCCTTACCCGGTGTCATAATGAATCTCCACCATAATTCCTGTGGGAACCACTGGATCATGGAATGGTTTG
>VXBN01002761.1:1659-12099 GCA_013397395.1 Sinosuthora webbiana | reverse complement strand
AACAGCATTGCAGGCACTGCAAATTCATTTCCTTTAATAATGTCTGGGCAGCAAAGTTAGCCTGGGATACAGGGTGCATTCAATAGGCACCTCCAGCAGCAGGAAGCAGGATGAATACTAAAAATTGGACATTTAGGTGCCATCTGAGACAGACAAGTGTCTGTCAGTGACAAGTGTCACTGCTTACCACAGCCCTGATCACTCAATGGCCACACTGCCACCCTCACCAGTAACACCACAAGGCCCTGCTGGGCAGCCACAGCCCAAGGAAGGCAGCATCTGCAGGCACTCAGTGCACATTTTGAAGCCACACAAAGCTGCCAAATTTTAAGCAGCACAGACACCAAAACAAACCCCCTAAGGCAGTGCTTGACCTCTGCTGTGCATTTCCTGCAGAGGCAGCTGGGATTTCATCCATCTCTGCAGCCCCCAATGGAAGTCAGTTGCTGTTGCAACAGCTGTGCTGGGAATCCTTCCTCTCAGGCCCCAGNGAAGGCAGCATCTGCAGGCACTCAGTGCACATTTTGAAGCCACACAAAGCTGCCAAATTTTAAGCAGCACAGACACCAAAACAAACCCCCTAAGGCAGTGCTTGACCTCTGCTGTGCATTTCCTGCAGAGGCAGCTGGGATTTCATCCATCTCTGCAGCCCCCAATGGAAGTCAGTTGCTGTTGCAACAGCTGTGCTGGGAATCCTTCCTCTCAGGCCCCAGGAACCACAGGATGAACTAGGCTGGAAAAGACCTTTGAGATCATCAACTCCAACCTATGACCTAACACCTCCTCATCAACTAAACCATGGCACTGAGTGCCACGTCCAGTCTTTTTTTTAAACATGTCCAGGGATGGTGACTCCACCACCTCCCAGGGCAGATGACTCCATTGCCCCCAATCAACTCTTTCAGTGAAGAATTTTTTTCTGACGTCTAACCTAAACTTCCCCCGGTGCAGCTTAAGACTGTGTCCTCTTGTTCTGTCAGTGGTCACCTGGGAGAAGAGACTGACCCCCACCTGGCTACAATCACCCTTCAGGTAGTTATACAGAGTGGTAAGGTCTCCCCTTAGGCTCGTTTTTNACTCCACCACCTCCCAGGGCAGATGACTCCATTGCCCCCAATCAACTCTTTCAGTGAAGAATTTTTTTCTGACGTCTAACCTAAACTTCCCCCGGTGCAGCTTAAGACTGTGTCCTCTTGTTCTGTCAGTGGTCACCTGGGAGAAGAGACTGACCCCCACCTGGCTACAATCACCCTTCAGGTAGTTATACAGAGTGGTAAGGTCTCCCCTTAGGCTCGTTTTTTTCCAGGCTAAACAATGCCAGCTCCCTCAGTCGTTCCTCACAGGGCTCATGTTCCAAGCCCCTCACCAGCCTTGTTGCCCACCTCTGGATGTGTTTGAGCATCTCAATGTTCTTCCTAAGATAAGGGGCCAGAACTGTACAGAGCATTTGAGGTATGGCCTCACCAGTACCAAGTACAGGGCAAAGACTGGGGCCTTCAGGTCTGATGTTTTATTTACTGATTTACTGATCATGCAAGGCAAGGAACATGAAGACAAAGAACCACAAGAACAAAGCATTAAGCAGTATCAAGCTGATGCCTTAAGGAAGTTTTGAACAATCTCCCTGCCCTTGTACTGGATGACCTTACACAGATCACACAAAAACATCTCAGAATAAAATATTTATCATATTCTCCAGTAAAGCAAGCATGCAGCTTTTAATGGAAATGCCATACAAACTTCAGATGGAGCTTAGTGGACACGCACCTTCTCTGCCCTTCCATCAAACCAGGGCATTGGCCTCTCCTCTCTGTAATTAAACTATTATCAGCCATGTAACAGAATGGAAACCAGTGTGAAAAGCACAATGCACCAACAAACACAGCTACACAAGATCCAGAACATGTTCATGTCACTGTGTACTTTAGACTGATGCTTATAAAATAATTTCTGCCAGCTATAATTCCATCAAGCAGTCCCTGAGACTTTGGGTCGCTCCCACTCATTAATGAAATCTTGGGAAGCATCAGAGCTGCTCCCACAACTTATTCACAGCCATGGTCGCTTTCAATGGGAGTTGCACTATACACCAAAGGGCAAAATAAATCACACCTGCTTGTGTAAATAAAGGGCAAGTAAGACCAAAGGTGCATGTTCCTAAGAAGTTTCCATCAGAACGCTTTTGAAGGAAAACTGGGCTGTTGACAAAACTATTTATCACAAAGCCTTTCTTTTCCTCAGGGAGCTTCCACAGATTGGGAAGGTAAACATTTGAGACAAAACAATCAGAAAACTTTCAGCCACAAAGAGAAGCTATGCTGCCACATCTCAACAGGCAGTCCTAGAGGTGCCTTTTCTCTGCATTTTCTTCTTTCTGGACAAATTGGTTTGGGCTGTGTCTCTTACCAGGCTGCAGTAGCAAGAGGGGTTGTACAGCACACGCTGGGAGAGCTCTTCTGGCCCTGCACGCCCACAGGACACAACAAGCAAATGGTGGGAAGGAGGATGTGAAATAAGGATGCGAAGCCTCTCTGCTATTCCTATTTCATATCTTCTCCTTGATAAAAGCTAGATTTCCAGCGGGAAACACATACAAATTTCTTACCTGCCTTAGCTATTGCTATTCCAGGATACCAGAGTTGCTAATTTCTTCCTTTTCTTGAGTCAAGATCTCCCAGTTGGAAACAAGGAACACTCCAATAAGGAACTTCTCTCTTGTTCTTATTGGATCTGCAATCCCCTCCAGAGAGAGATCTGTTTGGGGACCCAGCCTTGTAGGAGAAAATGGCTCCATAAAAGGAGAAAAAAAAATTAAAAAGGAGCAAAGAAGCCCTTAAGACGTCTTCTCTTTTCCTTCTAATGATTAATGCTCCACTATTCTCCTCCTCACATGAGCATTTATTACTTGTATTAGTTGTGTTACCTGATGGCTGAGGAAAGGTGGGAGAGATAGATGAGGGTAAGGGACTCTGGGAAACATCAACAATAAGTATCTCCAAGATCTCTCTTCCCTTTCATAAGCAGTTTGACTTCTAAGTTCTCAGTGAACAGAGAAACACAGATTATGCTCCAAAATACCTTTTTCAAACCCATGCAGTCAGACCAAGACCCTGTTTCAGAGCAAATGGTGGTAAAAATGCTCCAGAAGAGCATCCTCACAGCCTGATTAATTGAGTTGGTGGCTTATCTGCATTGCAAATAGGCACTGCCTTGCACAGACCAGCTCCAGGAAGGTCTGAGGGACCCACTTACACAGCTTTACCCTTCATGCCTCTAAGCAAGCATTATTTATAGCCTCACACTCAACCTGTAATAAACGCGAATCAGATTAAAAACCCGTTAATAGTTCATATTTATTAGCAGTGCATGGAAGATACTCATAAAAATAAGTAAATTATGTTGGGGCAAGCCTGCACATTCACTTCTTTAAATGAGATTTTGGGTTCATTGCATATTAAATCATTTGGCTCTTGGACTACACAATATTCTCATTTCAAGCAAGTTGTCTAAAGACACTGTTTTGCCCTTTCAGCCACCGTGCAGTAGGGCCATCATTTAAGAACAGTTTCAACTTCATACTGAGGACCCCATGATTTCAGAGGCCTGTGCTGCATGGCTCTCATAGCAGCGAGACACTTTGTCCAGACACTGGAAAGATTTGCTACCATGTAGAACATACGTTCCACAAGTAAGTTACTTTTCTCCAGCATTATTTATGCAGAAAAAGCTACAACTTAGTACAGGAAAAGACCTTTAGAGGACCTTTCAGGATTGCCACCAAAAGCTTAAAAGGACCTTCTCATCCAATCACTTTTCTAAGCTGCTCATCCTTTTTCCAACTCCTCACTGCACAGACTGAACCACAGGCTCTGCAGAACTTCTTCTGATGTGGGCAGAAAACTTGCTGCCACCAGGGAGAGATGTGCTCCTTCCTATACACCAAAGGAGGAAGTGGCCATGCCACCCTACAGCACAAGGTTGGGCAAAAAAAGGAATGTGGTGAGATGTGCTGCCCCATTTCAGGATCAGAAAAAACAGAACTTGTGTTTTTGTCAGGATCCAGCAGCTTCCTGAGGAAGAGCCACATGCTTTTAAAAATTCCCAAATAAAGTCCACTGCAGCTCATGATTCAGCAAACATTCAAAAATTGGATAATTCCTAGAGTTAGGTTCTTTGCCAGCCTATCCTTTGCTCCATCTTACTAACCTAGCTCTACATCAAACTCAGGCTGTGTGGCACAAAACAGAACTGACCCAAGACCTACACTTAAATGGCTTTGAAAGGACATGCTGCTCAGAGATGGATTTCCCAGCTCCCACGATTTCCAGCATACATGAGTGCAAATAAAACCATAATTTTTTACGGGGTCAGTCTGGTCCTTCACATGGGCATGACCAACTTTGCACCCCAGTTTACAAAATCAAACCCAGATATGCAAATTTTCTTTTCCAAAGGTATATTTTATCATCTGGAGCCTGGGAGCAGATGAACAGGTGAAGCCAGATAGCAAAGCACGTCTCATCTTTTGGCACTCACTAGGCAGGGATGCTCTGGCAACAAGCAGGTAGCCAAGGTATCACTGGTACCTCAGCTGAACCCTCACTCCTTATGACAACAGCAGATACAAGGATCCATTGTTGAGAGTCTTGAAACACAGCCATGACTACATACATTTACATACATTTCACTGCTTAGAAGAACCTTGGGAGAAAACAAGACTATCACGGGCGCTACGCTGCAAACACAACAAATATAATCTGGTTACAACCAACTGCAGAGCCTATGATACTGCTGGATATGGGGAAAAAAAAGAGAGAGGCACTGTGAGAATTAATGTTCTTCCAGTCTATAGAGAAACAAATGAGTTTCTGGTGCTGAACAATTAGTACTCCTGTTAATTATGCGTGCGGGTTAGAAATAACACCAAGCATTTGGGACTGCTTCCATTTCGATTGTTTTCTTTCTGCACTGGATAACAAAAATATATTCAGACAGCTAAATAAATCCTTCATAACACTGATGGGACTTCTTGTTCACAGCAAGCAGTTATGCAAATTGCTAATTATGAGGCAGAGATAATCATAATCTAGCGCATTTATGCAACCACATGTACAACAGGGATAGCTAAAGCAATAGTTGCCTTATTGTCCTCACTGCATTTTTAAAAGTCATGCCAATGGCTAGCTCACTGCTTGGCAGCACAGCCTGGCACAGTGGGTGTTACAGCCCAGGAGCAGCCACGTGCCCCTGGGATGCCACATAATAGAAGATTTAATATACTGGAAAATAACAGAGTCACAGGAGTAAAAACTCCA
Source organism: Sinosuthora webbiana (assembly GCA_013397395.1). Taxonomy (NCBI): domain Eukaryota; kingdom Metazoa; phylum Chordata; class Aves; order Passeriformes; family Sylviidae; genus Sinosuthora; species Sinosuthora webbiana. The sequence goes on along the minus strand of VXBN01002761.1, from coordinate 6,784 downwards.
GGTACCTCCTAGAAAAATAAACGGGAGAGCAGGTAACAAAGCATCCCCACTGGTTTTGAACTGTCTCTTGAGAACTTGCTGCACCCGAAGCTCAGAGAGGTACTCAGCCACTTTTCAATGGTGCCAGGCTTCAAATCCTGGGCTCTCAGGACACCACTGGGTCTAGTTCCACCCACTTGAAACCTGCCTGAAATCTGGACGTGGTGTATTTGGGACAGAAACACACAAGAAGGTAGGGACCCTCAGAGTGCCCATTTTGTGGCATGAACTCTCAGGCTTGAGAGGAAAAAGGCTCAGAGCTACCCAAAAAAGTGATCCTCCTACCACTAATGAAATAGGCACATGAAATGAAAGCTTCAGTGCTTATTGCTTCAGGGTTGTCCTTTTGCTTCACACTTGGGGAGACTGATTTAAAACACCTAACANCAAACTTACAGTGACAATTTCAGATTTATAACATACAATATTTTATACACGAATTTATTCACTACATCTACTACACAGCCCAGGAGCAGCCATGTGCCCCTGAGATGCCAAAAGATAGAAGGTTTAATATACTGGAAAATAACACAGTCACAGGAATAAAAAGNTATTCCAGCTCAATAAAACCAGCAGTGCGTTATCATTTTTATTTAAGGCTCCAAATCCCAAAGTTTACACCACTTACTGCAAAAGAAAGAGAGGTAAGAGCACAAAGCACTGCAATGCTGGGGAAAGTGCATGGTGACATCCAGAAAAATCCCGCAAGGGAACAGCCTGGAAGGTGGCCTGTTTCTTCCCTAATTAGCTATCATTTTGGCAAACCCACGGGAGATGCAGTGAAAACAACCCTGTGACTCCACATACCCAAAACACAGAGAGAAGCTCTAGATGGGCTCTGAACTGGAAATGATGGATGTGGCTCACTCGCACTGTAATTAAATCTCCTTCCACAAAATAAGAACAGTGATCTGTGTCCTGCCGCACAAACCTGCTGCATCATGGAAATGGAAAAGACCGATCGGACAGACCTGAGAGGAATTGCCAACGATTTTGTTATGCCTGTTGGTAAGATATTAAACTCAAAAAACCAGTTTGCTCAGGCCTGACTGTCTCTGCTGGGTGAGCAACTGCAGCAGAGCATCAGGAAAGGGGCTGGAGAGTCCCCCTGAGCTGGCACCGAGAAAGCAGCCACCACACCTGGCTGCTGCTGCTCAGCACACTCCTCTGCTTGCAAGGAGCTGGAGGGGAGCAGGTGAAAGAGTAAATTTGTGGAGGGCTGGATCCCCATTCCTCCCATGCCAGCCAACCTGCCCCTTGCCTGGTGGTGCTCATGCATGTGCCAGACCCAGCCCATCAGAACTGCTGATGACCCTCTGGGGTCATCCCAGTGCCTTGCACAGGGTGCACAGCAACAGCAGGGGAGCGTTGCACCTAAGCATGGATGCTGTCCAGCTAACAGAAGCAGCTTTACAGGAGTGAAGGCTGTGCAGGAGAGCAACCAGAGACAGTCCAGGATCAAGCCTTCAAAACCTGAGAAAAACCCCAAGAATCCTTCAGCTGCACAAACATGTCCATGCTTGGTTATTTGTATTTGGTTTCAGCTCGTAGCATTNCAGGCCGGAAAGGAAAAAGGCTCAGAGCTACCCAAAAAAAGTGATCCTCCTACCACTAATGAAGTGGGCACATGAAATGAAAGCTTCAGTGCTTATTCTGAACAACATTTCATGAAATGTATCAGCTTCAGGGATGTCCTTTTGCCTCACACTCAGGGACACTGATTTAAAACACCTAACAGTCATAAAACAAAAACCAAAAACATGAGAAAGAAGGAAGACTGCACACAAAACACAAACCATCCCAGCCTAGAGCAGTTCCTGCTCATTTACTCTCAGCCAGCACACACTAGCTTTGCTATTTCTATCCAGTTTCCCAGACTAGTTATTCCAGCTCAATAAAACCAGCAATGCATTATCATTTTCATTTAAGGCTGCAAATTCCAAAGTTTACACTGCTTACTGCAAAAAAAATAGAGGTAAGAGCACAAAGCACTGCAATGCTGGGGAAAGTGCATGGTGACATCCAAAAAAAAAAAATCCTGCAAGGGAACAGCCTGGAGGGTGGCCTGTTTCTGCCCTAATTAGCTATTGTTTTGGCAAACCCAAGGGAAAGGCAGTGAAAACAACCCTGTGACTCCACATACCTAAAACACAGAGAGAACCCCTAGATGGGCTCTGAACTGGAAATGATGGATGTGGCTCACTCGCACTGTAATTAAACCTCCTTCCACAAAATAAGAACAGTGATCTGTGTCCTGCCACAAAAACCTGCTGCATCATGGAAATGGAAAAGACCGATGGGACAGACCTGAGAGGAATTGCCAACGATTTTGTTATGCCTGTTGGTAAGATATTAAACTCAAAAAAAGAAACAGTTTGCTCAGACCTGACTGTCTCTGCTGGGTGAGCAACTACAGCAGGGCATCAGAAAAGGGATCATGGCTGGAGAGTCTCCCTGAGCTGGCTCCGAGAAAGCAGCCACCACACCTGGGTGCTGCTGCTCAGCAGTCCTCTGCTTGCAAGGAGCTGGAGGTGAGCAGGTGAAAGAGTGAATTTGTGCAGGGCTGGATCCCCATTCATCCCATGCCAGCCAACCTGCCACTGTTGCCCCTTGCCTGGTGGTGCTCATGCATGTGCCAGACCCAGCACATCAGAACTCCTGGGCCATCTGGCACCCCTCTGGGGTCATCCCAGTGCCTTGCAGAGGGTGCACAGCAACAGCAGGGGATAGTTGCACCTAAGTGTGGATGCTGTCCAGCTAGCAGTAGCAGCTTTCCAGGAGTGAAGGCTGTGCAGGAGAGCAACTCAAAACCAGCAACCAAAGACAGTCCAGGATCAAGCCTGCAAAACCTGAGAAAAACCCCAAGAATCCTTCAGTTACACAAACACATCCATGCACGGTTATTTGTATTTGGTNCATTTCAATTGCTGACTATTTCCTCTCCAAAATGTAATGTAAAAGCCAGGTTAGACAAAAAATGCAAATCTGCATGCATTGTGTAATAACAATGAGTTTACCTGCAAGTAGGAATTTCCAGAAGAGTTAAGACGAAAACCAGAAGATGCCAAATATCCCACCATTTCGAGTGTTTCCAATCATTGCAGGTGAAAGACATTAGAAGAGAAACAAATAACCCTGATTAGCATAACAATACAGTGTTTGTAACACATTTTTAACACTCTTAATTGCATTCATATTACCAGCAGGAACCAGGAGCTGTCATACCAGTTTTCCTTTATAGGATTTGGTTATATTTGAGATTGGAGTTACACCATTTTTCACAATACTGGGCTCCAGTTTACAGCCCTCACTCAGGTAAAGCTCACACAACAGCCACAGAATTGCAGATGAGACAAGGAAAGCTTTGCAAAGCTTGGCCTGAAGGTACAGGTCCTCTACCCAAGAAAATACAAAAAAACCCAAAAAGGTCCAGAAATGAGGCAGCTAAAATTGCTTGCCTGTGGCAAGCAGAATTTGAAGTCTGCTCTGCTTTTACCAAGATTTCTATCTGCAGCTGCATGGTGCATTTCAATTCATTCTTTTTCCTTGTGGAAATCAAAACAAGCCATAAGAACTTCATTCCAGCACCAGTCTGTTGCCCATATGTGATTAAGCCTCACATAACCGTAATAAAAGAACTCTGTAAAACATAGTTATATAATAGTTGATCATACATTTAAACAGCTGAGGAGTTCCTCCAACCTGATGGAGCACACTGCTTTTCATCTATTCCTGGAGACTGCATATTTCAGGTGGCTTTCACTGCTCCTTTGTGGCTCACATTCCTGCCCAGCAGCTAGATGGAAACTTGCAGGGCAGTTACTTACAACTAACCTGGCTCTTGGAGAAGAAGCAATTCTCATTTGAGCAGTAAGAGGAATCTACCTTTGCAGTGCATCCTTAGGAAAAGACACACTGGGGGTTGCTACATAGAAATTCTGCCCGGAATTTGTATTTCTTTTTCTTGTTGTGTTTATTTGTTGGTTTGGTATCTCAAAGATAAAATAAGAAACACAGGATAAACAGATAGAAATACTGTAAGGAACTATGTCTTTACATTAGATTACACACTGGACAACCTGAGCTCCTGTAATCATGAAATCAGAATCTGAACTGCTGTTGAACACATAAATTGTTTCTACTTCCTGATTACTAGGAAAAGCTTGAAAATGTGATCCCCACAGGCCTGGAATAAGCAAATAAAGAAAACCCAAGTTTGGCTGTGATCCTGCAAAGCACTTAAGCACAAGCTTAGCTTTGCAAAATCATTGGGACCTTGTGAGCTTCTAGAGAACTTCAAGCTCATGAGAGTTTTGTGGGATCAAACAGGAAAAAAAATCTGAAGGTCTTAAGTCTTAACCTAATGGTATTTCAGCTTTTCTAATGCCTAAAGTTTTAATTTAAATGCTGAAGACTAAGCTTAATATGTTTGCGTAAAATTATTTACTCACCAGTCTTTAAAAAGGTGGAAGGTCTTAGAAGACCTTCAGTGGGGGATCTGACAGAGCATCTATCAACCACCACCCCAGTGTCCCTAGGTGGGATGGAAGCAGACCCAAAAACATAGAACACAAAATCCCCACTTACATCTATCATAATTACAGCACTTTATCCAGTGCCTTCAATATAAATATTACTTCCAAGCCTGTGTCACTTCAAGTCTTCAGAGTTTAAAATGGAAAATACCCTTCAAAATTGTTATTGCACTTCACTCCAAGCTGTTACAACCTTGAAGAGTAAAATAACAGAAACTGTCTAAATTTTGAAGCATTTGGGAAGAAAAAATTTAAGATGTGTAAGGATTTTGCTCAAATGTCTGCCAGGCACTGCATAGCCCAATGCATCTTCAATCAACGTTTGCCCATATCAGCTAACAAGAAAGTAACTATGAGCAAGAGCTCAGAATGAGCTTAACACTGTTTTTTGTTTGGTTTCTTTTATAAATTCAAATAATTCAGCCCTCAAAACAGACATCTTTCTGATGGGAATTCACTGGTTTAGCATCTCCCCAAGGGTCATTGCACGCAGTTACTAACAACAGGAAAATAAAAATATCAATGCCAGACTCAACAGCAACTTCTTTTAC
>VXBN01002760.1:329300-376511 GCA_013397395.1 Sinosuthora webbiana | reverse complement strand
TGGTCTGGTTCTTTTCGTGTCCGCTACCGGTTACACGTCTATTCAATGGAATGTAAAATTTTCAATATGGCACCCATGACTTGTGGAGGGGTAATATGATTTTGTAAAGTAAATTGCCTGCTGTTTAGATGCCATCTGAATTGGGAAGAATTTTTTTCCACAAGACTGTTTTTAACAGGCAGGGTGTATCTAACAGCCATGTATCAAATGAAATTCAGAAGTTAATTAAATCAGTTTTCAAGTGATGAGATAAGAGTGGTAAGGCTCCTGTAATAAAAATAGGATATAAGACAAACCTTTGAAAAGTGGCCTTCTCCTTTATTGCAGCAATTCCTTAGTGAGTAGAAGTTATTTCATCCTTTTTTTCTTTCTCAGTAGAATTGCTCTTATGCAATTAGCTACAAAATCAGATGCTCCAATAAAGCCAGCTGCAAAGTCTGTAGAAGACACTAATCCTGAATACTACCATATCCTTCATTATATTCTACTGTTTTATTTCCCTTGCAAAAGCAAAAAACTGTTTCAGATTATTAGATAACTGGAATAATTTAGAATTAAATAAAAAAATTAAACAGTAATGGAAAATCTTTGCAAGTGAGCTGCTCTATCAAAGAATTTGTACTTGTTAAAGACAAAAGACACAACAGAAAATGTGCCTGATATGCCTGTTCTTTAAATTTTTGTGCATAAAAACTTTTTATTTGTGAATATTTTTATAGTAGTGGTTCTAGAACAGAAAAAAACAATATGCATGCAAGATGTGACACTGGGAAATTTTCTACCTCGTAGTTTTTGTATGCATGCACTGTTGGGAATTTTGGTGGGAGTATTGAAAAATAGCAATGCTACTTTCTCAGTCAAGCAATGTCTATGCTGTGTCTATACTGTATCCTTCAGGATCTTTTGAGGTGGGTAATTGCCTGGGGAAGGAAGCCCTGGAAGGAAAATATTTCTGGATTGTAGCAGGTTGATCACAAGAAGAGTGTAAGTAATTTTCTGTATCACAGAGGCACAGAAGAACCCTTATTGATAAATTTAGCCTAATACTAAAAGATTGCACACAGCATAAGTTCTCCCTATCCCGTTATCTAACTTTCTCCTGTCCCTCCTGGCATTTTCTGCACCTGTATTTTTTTGTTTACATGTGAACAGAAAATAGAAAAATTAAAGCAATTCACTAGTTTATTAGGGAGAAAATTTAATTAGAAATATCTCAAATAAAACAAGAATCACACCCGAGGAAAAAATGCCATTATTATTAAATATTTTATAATTACTTTCACTATTTTATTACTGACTGTATTTCATCTGCCTTCAAATTTCCCAATGTCTTCAGCAGGTATCAGAGACAAATCCCCATGGAAAAAGGATGTTTTGCTTCTGTTTCAAAAATAGTTAATAATGCGAAAATGAGAAAATAATTTGAAATGCAACAGCTCTAAAGACATTGCAGAAATTTTAATAGCACTGTATATAGAAAGTAGAGAAAAGGTATGGGGGTACATGATAGCAAAAGAAAATCTCTCCATGGTACTTGACATGTCATTCACTTTTCCTTCAAGAGGTGAGAAGTCAAATGAAAATGAAATGAAAATGAGAATTTTGTTTTCAATTTTTCTTATTTAATTACATGAAGATACTGATTTTTTGAAATTTAAGGTATCTCAGTAACTCAGTAAATTACACTGACTCAGAGTTTTTAACACCAGTTAATGATACGTTCATTGATTTGTGTTTGAAGTAAAGGATAAAACTCTATCAAATCTGAAAGAAGCTAAGTTAGGTCAAGGTTGAATAGGACCTATAAAAATCTTCAAAAAGTACTTAAGATTGATTACAATACAAATATTTTTCATTTTTGAAGAGAGACCATGAAGTGGTTGCTGGGCACAGTTGAACTTGCTTAAAATAAGTGTTTATATATATATATATTTGGTCTAGACTATTGATATAAATCTGAGTTTAAATCAAACAGGTTTTTATATAATGGCTTAACTCTTAAGTTCTTAAGCCCGGAATATAAATTTTTTTAAGATCAACATTGATCCTCTGTCAGTACTAAGACATTTTGAGTCTTTCAACCTCTCTGTCCTGTAACTGATGGCACACAGTGACTACCATGGTCGGCTGCAATGTCAATGTCTCCTGGTAGTTAAGGTGAGTCAAGAAAACCTACAAAAAGTAATTAGAAAATGTCAAGGGTAAGTGTCCCTGACACACACATAGGCTGATTCTCCTGCTGTGAAAGATATTGTTGAGGAATCCAATGACTAGCCTCATTAATGCTACTAATTATCTCCTGCTGTTTTGAAATGTGCATTATTTTTTTTTAAAGTTGGTTTAGCTAGGAATGTGTCAAAAGTCACCAGTAGCAAAACAAGGTCTCTAAGTTCATAAAGAAGGCTATGGTAACATGAAGTCACATTCAGACACCATTATGTTCTTCCATTCCCATTTAAATCCAAGTAAAATTCCAACTAAAACCAGCAGTAGGGTGCCTATACTGTTATTTATTCAGGTGTACGAAAGACATGGAATCTAAGTAAAGAAAAATTTTCAATTATTTTAGATCTATCTTTATTTTGGTAGATGTTGATGGCTCAGATGAAGAAAAGGCAAACAAGCCTAGGAAAAGAAAAAGTACAGATATTATGAATCTGATTGTTTAACGTTGGTCTCAATTAAATTAAAAAATACTAAAAAAGATTCAAAATGTGCTCAAGGACCTATACTTTTGTTCCCAGAATATCAATTAAAAAAAGAACAAGTTCTCTATTATCCTCAAATGTTCAATGACGGTTGATGGTTTTGATACCTTTACTCATTATACAGGTTATTTTTACAATAAGAGTTTATATATATATGTAAAATGTAGATTTATTGTCATTTGGAATTAGCAAAAACATATGGAGAGTACAGTCACCAGAGTAATATATTAAGATACAGCAAATATATGGAGATGAAAAGCATAAATGCAACAAAACAAAGTGAAAAATATTTTTACTTTCATTTGAATGCACAGAGACTTCTTGTGAAAGGAACCAGTGGGGTTTGGCAGAGAAAGACATGGCTTGCAGGATTCTCTGCAGAGGTTGGTGGGTTTTCATTTATTTTCTTCATGGCAGAGAAATACTTTGCTTCTTCTCACAGGAGTATTTCTTTGGGGAGTTTTAATTTATGTACATGTGGGGCACAGTATATCCAAGATTTCCTAGGGATGGAGTTTTGTGTATATCTTAGTCTGTGGAGTTGAGGAAAGGTACAAGCTGAAAGTCTGGCAGATCATGCAATGTTATCTAGTACAGTACAGTGACTGTCTAACATAGTATATGGAAGTGTGGCTTTGAGAAATAAGGAGCCTTGCCCCAAATCAGTGTAGTCTATGTTTGATATATAAATTACATATGTACATAGGCAGGAAATTAATTACATTTTCTCTCACCAATCAGTATTTTTCTAGTTGCCATATATCATTTTATGTCCAAAATTTGAAATAGAAACTCTGTTTTTTTCACATTCGAAATATTTTCTTAGTTGTGGAGGCAAAGAAACACATTTCAAAAAGTCTTGTCTATGTAACAAGAATGAGCACTAAACTTTCTCCCTTCCTAGTGAATGTCCCTCTCCAGGTGAACTCCAAAGCACTGCTGACTGTTATGTCAGCAAAGGTCTACCAGGAAGATCAGGGCCTTTAGCAGAGATCAAAGTTTTACATTCACGCATCTTCTGCTCATAATATAGACCAATATGTATATATTTATCCAAGGCACTGTATGGGTTTCAAGCTTTCTGCCAGATCTACTCTTCATGATACTTGCAAAAGCTTGAAAGAACACAGAAAATGATGTAACTTTTACAAAATATTCTCCCATTCTCCAACAGTTTATTATTAAGGAACATCTTGCATTAGAGGAAAATACAAGAAAAAATTCTTCTGGGACCACAATGAGAGAGAAGAGGTTGACAAGAATTATCAATTATGTCTGAAGCAGCCTTGAGGTTCATTTACTTTGATAGTGAAAAAAGTGTACCAGTTATTCTCTGTATATGAAGAAGAAAGACTAAATCACCCAAAGAACTTAAGTGGTGTGCATATTTGTAGTAATATCTGCTTTTCTGTATTAAATACTATAGCTGTAATGATTATTAGACATTGATATCCCCACATCATACCCTATCATGTATGTTTTTCCATTATTGAAATTAAGAACATCTATTTCCTAATTCCTTATATTGATATTGCAATTACTGTTTTTTTAAAAATAGGAAATTGAATATGCCATTGCATTCTATAACAATTTCAAATGATTAAAAAAAAATCCTCTTTTTACTTGTTATAGTGTACTGTAATGCTATAAATGCTATAGATGTGTATTTTCAACATGGTACAAATTCATTTTCAAGTTTCTTTAGGCTATATTGGAATGTAAGATACAGTAGAATTGAGGTTTTCTTAGATGTGGGCCTACTTCAAAGAGCAATATGTGCACTGCAGTTTTAAACAAAAATTAAATCTGACAATTGCCTGAAACATTCAGAGACATTCTGGCAAGAGACAGAGAATTTGAAAAAGTACCTGACTGTCTGCCAAAGCCCAAAGAGAGATGAGTGAGTCTATTCTCAATGACAAATTGACATGAAAAATTGAGCCAGCTGATTAGGACAAGATACTTACTAACTTTCCCCTTTTTGGTACATTTTGTTTTGATGTCACCTATATGAAGTATGCATGACCAAGGGAAAAGTTATGTCACTTTCCAAATTGTTAGTCCCACTTAATAAATTAGAATATGTGATATAATATCTTCATCTCACTATTATGATGATGAAACATATGTAGATTTGTTGTGTTCTTTGGTGTGTTTTAGGGAAATGTCCTATAGTCCTAAAAGGTATTGCCTTTGTCCAAAATTATAATAAAATAATTTGATAAAATAATTTCTTTAAACCCCATGGTGTTATTGAGACTAATGCAATTAACTATGAACTGTGTTCAGTGAACTTTCTAGCAGTACACCTGACAGTTTACTCACACATTGAATACTGATAAAGGTACTGATGAATGATCTTTTAAAATTGTGACATTCTTTTTCCTTTCATTATTTTTCCTCAGTCTTTTGGAATGGAAGATTGAAAAGTATTTATAACTTTTTCTTCTTTTCCTATTAACATACAAAGAAGTGTACTTTGGATTGAGATTTAGGTACTATGAGGCACTATTTTTTACAGTCCTACTGACAAAAACTTTACCTGTTGAGGGGTCTGGGTCTTGTTATTTAAGTCTTAGTTCTATTTGATTGAAATAAAATAAGTAGCTAATAGTTTTTTCTGTGATTGTTTATTAATAGTTTACATTTATATTATTCTTCATGATCTTCAAATGTCTTACAAATATCTAAAACTCTTTGTAATCCTCTTTTTGTCCTACCCTTTTCTTCCTAATTCCTACTGGTTTTCTTCTTTATCCCGTAATAAGTAGTTGGTCAGAACTAAAATTTCCTGAATTTAAATTGAATGTGATCCTAAGTCAGTATTTTCACATTCATCCTGAAATAAGTAGTCAAGTCAGGTTTTAAGGACCCACAAGCAGGTGACATTAATCCCAAGGTTTCCTTTACTATGTACTACAGAAAATACCAACTAATGATACTGGAAAGAAAATTCCAACTAATAATACCAGAAAAATGGTTATTGTTCATTTCTGCCATCATTAATGCTGGCTTTCTATTTATTTGTGCTCTAAGTCTTGAAATTATACATCTGGTAATCCCATGGAATTATGACTTCTCAAAGTTTTTAAATTTCATTTTTCAGTTTTGATCCCCTCTCTATATTTTATCTTGTGTTAGGTTTACATAAAGAGAGAGCCTTTCGAGTCCAGTGTTGTTTTTCACTATCACAATTATACTGTCCAGAACTGCTAACAGCTGAGACCTCTGGCCTAATGAGAAAGTTTGATGTTAGTCAGATATGTCAGATAACCAGACAGACGTGTGTTGATGATGTTGTTGAATTCTACATAAGCTGTTTTCTTATCCAGTTTTTCACTGGTATGCTACTTAGACATTTTTATGTGCAGTTTAAATATACTCTGTGTTCTCATATACAGCAATATGTTTAATTCAAAAGATCTTGGTATACATTTTGAAGAGTATGTATGCAAAAATCTCTGCATGGAATTGAATCAAGCATTTGAATTTTGTTCCTAATTTCAGCTATGTGACTCAGCCAGAATTCTAGATCTGATTTTTTTCTTGTATTTATGACCTGTCTTAACCAGCCTACTCAGGGCTTTCCTTTGAGAGCTTATCTGCAACACAAAACCAAATTCTCCTTCAACACAGATGTTATGATTTATTTGTTTGTTAAGATAGGGTAAATGAGAAGTAAACAATATGAAGAATATTTGGAAGATGTGGAAACCTTTCAGTAGCCACTGAAGAAGCTCTAAACACCCAGGAAAACCTGGGTTAGCAATTCTTTCTACTCCACTGCTCACTGTGTCCATTCTTACTACTGACTTTCATAAATTGTCCAAAATCCCTGTTTTTTTCTGAATATACATGTATTCTATTACAACAATTTTCTCTTTTCTCTCAATATTTTGAATCAGAGTATCATATCATCCTGAAGCAAAATTATCGCCAGAAACATTTCTATACCCCTTTTGAGCATTTCTCTGCCTGTATCAGTTTTCTAGTCATCATGTGAGCCTGTCTGTCAGTTCCTTAAATAGTTCTGTGTAAATTATCTCTTGAAACCACAATGTTGAGAAAATTTTAAAAGGTTTGAGCTGTTTCTATAAAAGTAGAGCAGGCAGCTTTGGAGCACATAGCAGCTTTTTCAGTTCTATTTAACTACTCAAGGTGTGGTTGAGCAGAGTAAAATTACTATGTGTTCCACAATGGCTCCTAGTAATGATTGAGGAGAGGTCTTTTCTAGGAACAATGTGATAAAGAAATGCTGCAAATACAGATTATGTAGATGGAAGAGTGATAAGTAACCTAGTAATTGGATAACATCATGAATCAAAATGCATCTGTCACCAATTTTCTAGGTGAAATTTCTGGGCGAATCCAAAGCTGGCACTATTAATTATTTTAAAGACATTAAAAAACAATGAAAGGAATCCAGGAACCCAAATGTGAGGATGGCAGGAGAATGAAATAAATTATTTTATATCTGTCTTATCAGTCAACCTTTCCTATAAGTCTCAAGGACAGAAAGATATCAAAGGGTCTAATAAAATTCAATTGCGATTGAAATTGAAGATGCAATGAAAAATTAAGTTTGAGAACTTTAAATGGACTCTGTACTTTAGAACCTCATGTGGTGCCTGTAGATTAATAGTGAATATTTTACATGTTCACTTCATAAAGTTTCTCTGAAATTTGAAAGTCTCATGACTGAGTAGTGACTAAAATTTGCTGCTGTTGTATGTGCAGAGAAAACAGCAAAGGATTCTCAATGCGTGTATACAAGGGAATGTACACTGATGTCTTGTAAAGACCTTCAAGGTGTAATGTAATTCCTTTATAAAAGTTTTTTGGATGGCTCTTTTAAAAATTATTTTATGCTAATAGATTCCTTTATGGGTAAAGACAAAAGATTGTAGGATGATAGGAAGAATTCCAGGGGAAAAAATTAAAAAATGGGAAAATGGAGAGTAAGAGTATCTGGCACTCAAAACTTTCAAGGATTAGTTGAATTAGTTATACATACCTCAAGATGGTTACATTTTCTGTTCATAATAATAGTGGTTTTATAGTGACGGTGCAACAAATATCCAGAGTGTATTCATTGTATTTGTAGAACTAGGTGAAATCATGAAAAAACAGGTTAATTATAAAAAAATTCAGTGGGAATCCTAAGGATTTCTATGTGACATGATATTTGACTGATAACTTTGATCAAGGCCTTTCTAAATGTAGCAGGCAGTCTCTCTTCAACAATCTTTTCTCTAACTGACAGTGAGATTGTTGAAGCATTTCTGATAGCAAAATCAGTCAAAAGCTCCTGAAAATATGTTATTATTCTAAAAAAGTTGAGTAAAAGATTAGGTGTAGAAAATTGCTAAACATTTGAGTCTCACTGTACATGATTTTTACTAGTAGGCAACATGGTTACACTGTATCTATTAGGAAAAAAAGGCTGAATTACCTAAAGGAAAGTTGTTACAAGTATTAAGGGTACTAAATATTAAGTAATGCCTACAGTACTTTGGAAAAAAGCATGAGGTTAAATAAACACTAAGATTTTTAAAAATATGCTAGCTAGGTGTTAGGGAATTTGTAGCTGTTGAGTGCTCAGCAAATTGAAAAATTGCATACCATAGGCGCTTCTCTGAATAGGTAGTTTGGATGAAATTGAAAACTTAAAATAAATATTCTTTTGTTAATTCTGTAAGGAAGTGCATCCTTATACCTGGTACTTACCATGACAATAAAATTTTAGCTTTATATCTAGTTGTAAAAAATATCTTAATGAAGATTTTAGAAAGTTTAGTAAATCATAAGTTAAGCCATATTTTTCTGCTGTTTCTGGTCTGTCTCAGTGAAGTCCATGCAGTAAGGTACTTCAGCATTTTGGCGTGAAAAAAAAAAAAGAGATTATAATTCACTTTCAAATTTCTTGAAACATATTCAGAGTTGATAGGGGAGCCTCTTTCTGAGTCCTAGCATAGAAACCATGCTTGAACCTGAAGCTATGATTCATATTTTTTTCTGTTGATCACTTGTAACCCCTAAATATTGCTTGTAAATCTAATGCATTATTTAAAAAGCTCTCCTAATTTGTTAATCATGATGGAAATTGACAGTCTATAGTCCTTCAAGGAAATACTGAATGAAAATATAAAATAATACTGGAATATAGAGTCTGTAGACTACTAGTGCACCAGGATCTCTACAGATGCAGATTTCAATCACTTGCATAATTAAACATCAGGCACCAACCTCTCTCATACAGAACTTATTTTTCAAGTACTGTAAATAAATACTTGAGCAAGTAGATATTCCCAATTTCTAATTAGTCAGGCCCTTTGGCAGAGGTGGTTCAGACAACACGGCTATTTAGATGTCATTTCTCCTTAGTGCGTTTTGCAGCTCAGGGGCACTTTTGCTGTGGTCAGCATGTTGGCTTGCATGCAATCTTGATAATCTGAACCTTGAAGTCAGCTAAACTCAAATGATGTCAGGGCATCATATTCATGAGTTAGATCTTATAACCATGCTTTACAGCTATGATCCATTATTAACGGCCTGTTCACAAAAACTACAGTTTGTTACAAATCAGAGGGTATGCTACTCATTTTTTTAAAATCATTAGTTAAAAATGTATGGTCCCAAGTTAACACTAAGGCATTGAAATTTAGTTTATCCAAATGTTTGTTGAATCCAATGCTTGAAACAGGTCAACCCTTTTGGTTTAATTAGATTGGTCAGATGTTCAGGAAGTTTCCAGACAAAAGCAATGACACCACTATCTCACTGTTTAGTCTAGTGATATTTAAGAACAGTTCTTTCAAATATATATGGTTATGTTTTCCATTTTCATTTCAAACAGAGTTGCTTGCTATACATAATAAGATGGAATTTAAATTTGGCTTACATTCTGAATTGCTTTGTTGCACTTAGTGCTGAGCAAGGTCTCAGTTGTAAGGTCATCAGGCTAGATCTCCATAGGTATGTGTAAAAAGGTCCTATTTGTGTCTGAGAGGATCTATTTTTTTTAATACTGTGATATGCAGCTAAGAAGAATAAACTGAAGAAGGGCAAAAATTATAGCTGGAAAAATGGAAAATCAAAAAGACTGAGCATGTGTTAAATAAAAGGTATGTGTAGGAGCGTTAGGATTGATTCATCACCTAAAGTATCAAAATCCAACTTTAGAGCTTTCAGTTTCTTCCGGATAGTACAGTTTCTTCCGGATAGGGTGGATGTTTTGTCTTTTCCCTGTAGACACTTTTTTGCTTCTTTCTTTGAAAGTAGCACTTCCTATTGATGTCTTAACTGCCAGTAACCTCTCCTCCACAGAGCCCTCCATCCTTGCTGTTTGATGAGCGTGCTTCCTTCTATTTCTGGAAATCATGGCGAAATTACAGGTCTGTGTTTTTTATTGTTTTTGCAGAAGTCCTTAAAAATTACTGTTGGTTTATTTCTAAACTGTTGGAAATTAGGAAAGTGATTATAAGTTCTAGTTTTAATTTAATGTGAACGTGGTTACTTTCATTTTGACATAGACATGTCAAATGTCTAGCATGCTCTATTTACTTCCAGTATGATATGTGACTATGTATGGTTTTCTGTCAGCGTCTATTTAGTCATTTATGAATAATTAGGTTAGTTAACTTGTTTAATTAATTTTGTAACTTTTATGTAAGTTGAACAAATAATCACCTAATGATTTTAAAGTGAATTTTTAACAAAAGTTCAAAATTTGTCTCTGTAGAAGTAAATTTTTCAGACCCCTAAAAAGAAGGGGTCCGAAATTAATCAGACATGAAAATTTGGGTGTCCTTTTTCCTCACTCTTCTGTACAGTTAGGTTCTGGCATCAAAGTACAAGTGTTAGACAAAATTAAAAATCAGGAAATATATGTACTAGGGAGCTGTTGCATAGTTTGTGTGTTTGACAAACAGAGATAATATATTTTAAAGCACTGTATCTCTTGACCCACTGCACAAATTCTTCATCATGTGAACAGTTGACTCAAGATGTCTGTTGGTTTTTTTGTTTGTTGTTTGTTTTTTTTGGTTTTTTTAAAATTTTTTTCGCCAACAGATCAAATCTTTAATCTTTGATCATTCCTTTATATGGCAAGCTTCTCCTCTTTAGCTTAAATGTAATGTTATTGGGTTTTGTCTTCTTTGTCTGGTGTATGAATGCATGTATTTCTTTTCCATTGTGCACTTTTTCTGTCTTATTTATAGAGCTTATATTTCCACTTGATCTGACCCCAGCTCAGAACAAGTGATATTGATGGTTGTCAGTTCATGTTGTCTCACACTACAAACATCTTTAGACAAAAGAAATTGCTACATAGAGTAGGATTTTTGTTTTGTTTTGGTTTTTTCTAAGAAAAGAATAGAGGTACCAAAATACGCACTTCTTATTAGAAATAAATAAAATAGAATGGTGAAGATGATAAATATTTTTGTGTTTGGAGCAGAGCTGCAAGAGGCAGAGCTGCATTGACTGTGATGCATGTGACTTTTACACAAGAACTTAGTGCATGCACTGCTATCACCAAACCATTGTAGTGGTAAGATATCCCACATCCCTCTCCCTCCCTACCTGGGGGCTCAAAGCTACAGCTCCCAAGAGATCATCAATGCACCATGACAGATGAAGGTAGAGGTGAAAGTAAATTTTAACTCGAACTGGAATACACTGGAGAAGTCATTTTCCCTCTAAAAAGCCACAGGTTTGCATTCAAACCATGCTTGTCACCTTTCTGGTAGCTGGCACCCAGCTGGCACTATGATCAGAGCCAAAATATGCCTTTTATTCACCAGAGTGATTTCCAGACTCCTGGGCACCTAACACAGACTTGTGGAATGCATCTGGAACAAGTGCTGAAGGTTAGCTTTAGCAGAAGCTAAATTGTTACCCCCAGGTTCCTCTTTTTTTTTTTTTTTAATCTAACTCATTAATTGATAGGAAGAAGAATTTTAATCATATTATAAAAAAAGAAGATAAGTACTGTTCTGAAGTACAATTCTATAAGTCATTGTCTCTGGGGAGCAATTTAAATTTTAACAGCAGCAAAGTGTAAAGATCCTCTTACTGCCTTTCTACTCTCTGGACTTCTGTGTGATCAAATAAAAGTAGCAGCAGGCTGTTCCAGGTAGCAATAAAATTTAAATGCTCAAAATTTAGGAAATAAGTTCAAGGACTAAAGACTAGTAAGTACTATAACGAGGAATAAGTTAACTGTTTTAGAGGTAGTCTCACAGTAAGAAAAGTAGCTTGTAAAACTTCTAATGAAGAAAGTCAGCATGGATTAGGGTGAAAACAGGAATGGTGTAAGAATATGAGGGGACTCTGCAAACATCTCTTGAAAGAGGGAAAGTAGTGGCTTTAGTGTCTTCTCCAGTGTTGTCAGTTCTTTCTGTTTTAAATATAGGTCCCTTGTCCTGGGTTTGAAAGATTCATGAATTCAGTTCCATCTAAAACTGCTCATGAAGTCCAAGGGCTGAAGTAAGAATAATACATAAACATAACCAGAAGGCTGATGTCTCAACACTTTATAAGATAGTAGAAACATTAATTTTTAGAACTTCAAAAATGATTATACATTAAAAATATTGTAAAATGTTGGTATTTTGCTTTTATAAGAATTTTTGTGCTTACTTGAATCTTAAAGAAAAAAAAATCCATTTTGTGACACACGTATTTTCTCTGAAACCTACACCTCAGCCATGAATATGCATGCTTAATTACAAGTTCAATGAAAGTTTCACATACCCAAAATGGTATTTGGATACTCAGCAACATGCATGCAGCATATCAGGTGTGATGAAGACTTGGAAAAAGATGTTCAATACTTTAAAAGCAGGGAAAGAAACCCAAACAAAACAAAAATGGTCCTGATCTTTATATTCATACAACAATTTACACATTCTCCATATTTTTAATGGATACTTTGGTCCTTACTCTAAGAAATTAAATTGAACTTAAGCGGAGTATCAATACTTTTACTTATTTTTTCTAAACTTATAAAATAAATTGAAGGTAGTGAATGGATGAGAAGGAGTGTAAGGTCAGAGAGGGAATTTGTAGATCAATCAAGAGGAAAATACCAGACTCTTCAATTTCCAAGTTATGCTAAAAATCTTCTCAACTGCTCTTTATTTTTTCCTGATATCTATTTCCAGCTGTAGTTATTAAGCCTGAAAAAAACCTTTTCTTTGTTTCTTAAAATGATTTGTAGCAACCTTGGGACAGTATACATTTCTTAAAAGAAAGTATACATACTTCGAAAAACCTGAAAATTATTTTTTTCATATAATATGAAAAGTATGGATGTAGGCATTGAAAATTAAAGCACAAAATATATTTGCTTTGCAATACTCCAATTTTCAGCCTAAAATGTAGTATTTTTATTTGCTTAGTTGTGCAGTTGAAACTTGAGTTAAAAAGGTTCATAAAACTTCCACAGTATAATATTTCCCGGCATTTTCATAAAGAGGAGAATAATAACAAGTAATAGGTAATAATATGTATGCTAAAAAAGTATTTTTAACACACCCCTGTGATGCCTAAATGTTCAAATTCATTTTCTGTTTTATTTTGTTAAGTTTAGCTGGAATTTGAGGTGGACTTACAAATGTTCAGGGATTTATTTTGCCCAAAAAGATTTATTTTTCTTTCTCTGTGTACCTACAATTGTTATTATGATGCTGTCTAATGAATTTTCATAGACTAATACTGGCTTGGTTGAGTGTGTTGGAGGAAAAGCCATGAGATTTGTTTCCTTCATACCTGATCAATTGGAGCAATCACTTGTAATTATGATGCTCAACCAAAAGCAAAAATAAGCTTCAGTAACTCACCTAGGTAAAGATGGTGAAATATTTTGTTCTTTTACAGCCTCATAGAAAAAGAATCACACTGTGGATATATCTCTAAAGACACTGTAAGTCAAAATTTTCAAGGTTGTGTTTTTTTTTTTTTTTTTTTTTTTTTTTTTTTTTTTTTTTTTTTTTTTTTTTTTTTTTTTTTTTTTTTTTTTTTTTTTTTTTTTTTTTTTCGTTTAAATAAGTTCATGGGTCCAAGTCTTTGGGGAGATGACAAAGTTCCCTCTATCAGTTAGGATTCTCTGGCCACTGCTGGAGTAGGATGCCCTTTTAAAAGATACTATCTGGTTGCCCACCGTTTATTGTCCAGTTGCCATGTGGGCTCACTTCTCAAAACCACGGGACAGTTTTGGAGGCTTTGTCTAATCGAGTAATCAATACCTACTATTGTACAACGGCATCTGATTTTGCTTTTTAACTGAATTATTTCCGGTTGATTAAAAGAGGTTTAGTGCCTCTGTTTTTTAAGGTAACCAATTTGCCCAACTTGTAGGGTGGATAGTGATACACAGAGCGCTCCACACAAAGATGGATCATATCAGTTGATGCAACACCTCTGTTTAGTGTGAGAGCAGAGACCATTTTCCTTGTACAGCGACTCCTACCAGGAGACAAAACAGCCTATTCATTGCAAAAATCAGAGAAGTCTCTGGGTGAATGATGCTCTTGGGTCCACTTAACCTCCTGTCACCAAGATGGTGTTCAGGCCTCAGGTTGCAAGGTGAACGTGAAATATTGCTTTAGAGTGGGACTGAAGGGCTCAGCAGGGCTTCTTAAAGCTGTCATTGTCGTTTGCTTTCAGTGCACAGGCTAGGCACACACAAAACCCTGAGAAGAAAGATGTTAACCTTTTCTTGCAGCACAACATCAAAATGCTCAACAACACAAACATTTCAGGTGTTCATCCTTTATCTTTAAAAGAGCTTTAACATATATTTTGTTTGTAACTTCACAAACTGAAGTTTTCTGAGTGACACCAAGTTCAGCTGTGTGGGACTGCAGAGGGAATGTGGTTTCTGGACTGCCAGATTTGGCTAGCAGGACTGTGCTGTTTGCAGTGCAGGTGTAAAATTAGAAGCATGAGCAGACTGTTGTCCCCTCTAAGCCTGGCCACAAGCAATATCTGGGGCCCAGGATATGCCCAGGGGCATCACCAGAACTTGCTGGGCAGATGGAAAGGGTCTGGCTGTGGGAGAGCTTTTAGGCTGATGCAGTTTCATCATGTTTACAGATCTCTTCTCGTCGTCCAATACAACTGTGTTTTCCAGGCACTACATCTGAATCCTTAACACAGTTATGCTGCCCTGGTACATGTAGCTTTTTGCAAAGTAAGTCATGTTTCTCCTTTTTCAGAATGTCTGTGAATAACATACTGAAACTTTGTTACAAGTAGCAAGGGACCTGACTGACACAGACGAAAATATAACTTTAATAAATTAACTTGTTCCTAAAGATTGCATTAGGTCTGCATTATAAATGATTGCTTATATTCTCCCTGACAATGTTAAAAGGCAAGGAAATAATCCCTTATTGGACGTGTGATGTTTTTATGGATGATTTTTTTTTTTTTTTTAACACAGATATTTCACCTGGGTGAATTCTAATATACAATATATAGTTATATATTAGGAGTACAGAGCGAGGAATATTTGTTGCCCGAGGAAATAAGTGAATGCAATGGAGCACAGACAAAACCTCTCACTTATTTTATATGTTTCTACTTCAATATTTTGCCCAAACTATTTTATTCCCAATCATGATTTCATGTGATTTTAAATAATGAAGATGTGTTCCTGTGAATTTTTAAAATAAATATTTGCAATGTGAAAGGGGTTTATCAGTGGCCCCTAGTCGTTAATAAGAACTCTTGTTGATATAAGTGAGCCTGAGAAGTCCCCACTGATTTGCCAGACTGTCACAGTTCAGAGAAGAGACCCAGATACCTTTAGGGGCTCCTCAGGGATGCAGTGAGAACTGAAAGAACAAGACACAGTGGTTAAGAGAAAGTTTTAATTCAATGTATTCTGGATAGAAAAAAAAAATGCAGAAAGGACAAAGAGAAATTAAAACATCGCCATCAACTTTTTGTACAGAATATATATCAGGGCTTTTTAATGAACTGGAGTATTTTAATTTTTAATTCTTTGAAATACTGAATTCAATATCTGAATTCAAAAATTCAGATAAAATTAAGGTTTTGTTTAAAGTATTTCAGTGAAATGTCTAATTTTAATTTTAAAAATTAAATATTTTAGACTAATGTTAACTGAAATAGGCTTAACTAATATATTTAGAATTTGAGTGAAAGTGGGTAGGAGCAAATGAGACTATGCCTACACAGGCAAAACTTTCCTGATTTCTTTGAATAATTATTATATTTCATATAAATTCAAATACATTTCCTGATTAGTTACAAACAGAAAAAAAAGCTAAATTATTCATTGTTGTGTATATCTAGTAACCCTTCACCTGTTCAGTAAATAAACACACTATGAACTTGCTGCTTCTGCAATATATTGGTCTATATTGCTTTTTAGGTATGTATATAATAAAATAAATTATGAACACAATAACATGTTAATTAATATATTTTATTATGACTCACATAGATAATTGCTTACATAAGCGAGGGATTTCTGAGATGTGATTTTTAAAATATTACTATTTAAATTAAATTTATAGACTGATAGCAAAAATAAATTAACAAAGGGAATCAGAATGTTTTGGTAGAAAGGGGGACAAAGAACTCACAACACACAACCTCCAGATCTAGATTTTTGCAATTAATATCATTTGGAGCCAAGTGTTATGTGTCATTTTCCCTGAGAAATTCAAAGTGCATTAGCAGCATTCATGATATAAAAAAGAAAAGCTTAATAAATGTTTATTACACAGAGTAAGCACAAGTGGATAAAAGTACAGACTGATTAATAATTAAGACGGTTTGCTAAATATGTCTTCTTAATTTAGTCAAGTGGGTTTCACTTTCAAAACATTTGCTATGAGAAAAGGAAGATTGAAGTTCAGCATAAGTGGGGCCATAATTCTGCAAGTAGTGAATGGAGCTGAATTGAGCCACGGAAAACAGCTCCTGCAATTAGATCAGTGAGAATCTGAAGTATCTGGAACCATGCATTGCTCTAAAATTATTATTAAAATGTCTTTTATTGAACTTTAGGCTATACAAAATCAATGGGTATTTTACTGTATGATAAGCATTACCTGGAGAGTTTCTTTCCTTTAAAAGCAGTGTGAGTTCTTTTTAAACTTAATTAATTTAAAATTTATTTAAAATACCCAGATCTGATTACCCACCTACTAGGTTGTTCGAGTGGACCAGATAGACATGGGAAAGAAGGAAATTAATGCAGACAGACTCTGAAATCAAGAGAGATTTAGAGAAGGGTGAAAGAAAACAATAATTCACTTTCTTTCCAAATTAAGAGACAGTGATCACTCAATAACTTTAGAAGGATATGGTTAAAGCAAGCACTTATTTTTTGTGCTGTGTAATCTGGATTGTCAAGAGAGCCATGCAGAGTACAGGTGAATGATCAAAGACAGATTCAGAACTGCTTGTAAAATATGACTCTAAATATGAGAACCTGAAGAGAAATAAGTAAGGGACGGAAAACTCCAAGGAGATGGTCCAGCTAGACACGTTATGATCTTTTCCTTGAGTCACCCATTCCCTGATGGTCACTGGAAGGGACCTACTGTTTTCATGGATAGACCAGAGCTGTAGACAAACATTGGTAATCCTGAGATCTAAATGAATGCCATGAATGCTACCAATTTGGAAAAATCTGGGTGTTACTTGGTATCCTGTGAAGTAATAGACCTCTGAGCATGCAAAAAATACCAGTATCTATGCAAGCAATTTAATTGCACATGGAGAATGTCTGGGATTACAAAATATCTCAGAAATTTTTACTTTACTCTTGCAATTACTATGAATGTTGATTATTCAGGTTGTAAAACCCCCAGTCTTTAAATGATCTCATCCTGTAAATTTTTTAAAAAAATCTTTCTGTGTCTTAATAGATTAGCAGAAGTAACCACCACTATGTTTTATGAAAAATGCACTAAAGCAGAACTTACTGTGGTGTCTTCCCTGTTGGTAGTCAGTGTGTGCCAGGCACTATTCCAGTGCTCAGAGTATATGTGTAATTTCAATTGATTATTCCTTGGCAAGTGCAGTGTGATGCTCATGTGGGGTGTTGCTGATGAGAACCATAACATATGTTTCATGGAAGGAGCAGGTTGCGTTCTGACACTTAACCAGAGAGATACAAGTGAGCATGTTTTATACTACAATTATAAAACACGTAATTTTGATTCATTTAAGTTCTGGACCTTTAACCAAAAGAGTTAAATATTAATGGTTTCATAAAATGCATTCTCAAAAGCTGTGTAGTTGATAATGCATACTTTAGGCTTTCAGTGCTGCTTTTTTTACCCATTTTTAAAAATAGTGGGTTTTGATTTCTTCTTTAGCTCTCTCAGCATTTCCACATTTTCTAAGCTGTAAAATCAGAACAAGATCTTTAGAAACATTCTTGGTGTGAAAATGAAACAAAAAAGACATTCAGAAAGTTGCTTGCTTATTTTGTCTCTTTTTTTTCTTACGTTTCTAGCAGGGAAAGGGAAAAGAGGTGGTCCCTATTTATTGCAGTTGAGAACATCTCACTGTGTTCATTCTTTTTCTCTTTTTCAAATAAGACAGTTTTTAAAATTTATTTATTATACCCATGGAGAGTGACAGCAGAAATGGAAAGAACAGCAAACAGCAGTCCTTGAATGGTGAAGGAACAAAGGAGTTAGTGACATATTCAGGATTTATGATTTATTCAGCCAGAACTTCTGAAAAGCTTAGATATTATTGGAGCATCAAATTTAACGGTTTTGGGAGCTTGGCTTTTTGAGTGCTGAGTCTCTGTGAAAAACAGGGTCTTCAGAGGCCTACTGGAGGTGCTAAGCTATGAGTGTTTGTGAACGCATGGACAGTTACTTTGGTGCCCATGAAGAAGTTAAGCTGTCTTGACAGTCCTGTCCCTGATGTGCAAAGGCACACAGCGTGGCTGCTGCTGGTGTCAGGAACTATATGGGGAGGGGACAGTGGAAAAAAAAAAGTTCCATGAGGCTTGGAAAAGGTATATGTTGTTACAATCAAAGCTTTTGTTTGTCTAATTAATTAGTGACTGCTTATAAGGTTTAATGTTTTTTTTAGAATTAAAAAAAAAAAAAAAAAATCTTTTCTACAGAAAACAAGCAATCTGTTCTTCTTGATTAGCAATCAGACAAAATAATATTAACATCCAGACACCCAGGGGCTGGTTTTGTTCTGCTCTTTGGAGGCAGGAAAAGGCCTCTAAAACCCAGTATAATGTTGTCAAAACTAAAGAAAACTGAACAAAAAAAGGTGCCTTTGAATCAACAAGAGTTATTAGAAGTAGTGCAGAAACTGCTGACATTTATTCCAGCCTTCCAACACTTCAGCATGGTGCACCTTGTCCTGTGGTTTGAGGGTGGGACTCTGCTGTCACACCGTTATGTCTGGAAGGACAAGGGAAAGGTGCTTTTTTAGCATCTTCCATAATTTTAAATAGAATATATAAATTAGGAAATGTAAGTGTCTTAGGAAAAATAGGTTCATAAAACAGATATAGCTGGAAAAATTATTGTGCTGTAATGCATCTTGGTGGCAGTGCTAAAGCTTCACAGCCAGCTATGGAAGAATGCCCAACATGGATCTAGCAAAGAACTTCTCTCTTTACCACCCTCATTTACAACGCCTTAAAACAGTGCTTTCAGCTCTTTGCAGAAATGGCTGCAGACTAAGGAATATATTCATCAGGAAGTTGCATGATTCTCCTTTCAACCTGACAATCATTTTCTTAGAACATCTGTTTGGTTTTATTGTACTTCTGACATTTTTGGCTGACATTTTCTTGGTTTTCTGTAATTTAAATGTGAAAATTAGTTAGCAAGTGAAAAACTAACTCTAACAATTCATATTGATTCAAAACATATAATATTTTTTCTGTTTTTTTTATTCCTTCCTACCAAGTGATTAGATTTCACAGATTTTGTGCAACCATGTATTTAAACCCCGCTATAGTTTCTAAGAAAACCACTGCAAAATTAAGATTGAGAAATGTATTATACTTCTGCTTTGGGTAAGTATTGTCACAGTACAAGGTGTTGCTGTAGTAGCTTAAGAGGTTAATATTTGAATGGAAAAATGGCATTCTTTTATCAGTCTAATTTTTATAGGTGGAAAAGTTGGAAAATCTTTCAGGTTAATAGAAATCTTCCTATGTGGCTGAATGTATATTTATTCTAACAAATTACTTAATCTAATAAAGAAGACCAGTGTATTTCTGGACAGATCCTGTCTACTAGTCTACTAAGGTACCTTAGTTATTTTCCTTTACATGCTATTTCTCACTGGAGGAAACTGAGCTACTATGTAGCTGTAATGGATTAACAAATATTTAACAGGTAGAAAAAGAGGGTAGGAGTACATTATATTTTTAAGTTGTAAGAATGTTACCAGTTTTGACAGCTGAACTATGTTATTTGTCATATTTCTCATGAAATGAAAAGTAATGAAAATTGACTTGACAAGGGTTTTAAATATTACAATATTATTTGGGATAATCAAATCTGAATCTGACTCTGGAGAGTTTCAGAAGAGTCTAGTCAGAGTGACTAAGTGATTAAAGTGAGAGGTGAAATTAAATGACAGTAAATGCAAAATAATGTACATGAAGGAAGCAAAAAATTCACATATTCAGATCTTGTTTTTCAGGAAAATAATTTTTATTGGCTATAATCTCTGAAAATATCATGTCAGTATTCAGCATGTACACTTCAATACTTTCAGGAAAAGAAAAATGAATAAATAGAAAACATACTTGTGCATAATGCAATCCAGATCAGGAAATACCAGAACCTCTTAGTGCTGGAAAGTAATAAAAAGTACCTCAAATTTCTATCTAAATGTTGGGGCTTTTTTTGTGTTTCTGGGCATCCTCCATTCACTATCGCAATAGACAGTATTTTAGGCTGAAGAAATATTTGGCCTGTTCCACTGTAGAATTTCTTAAATTATTTTTAAAAGAGATTGTTAAAACAAGAGTTGGACTAGATTCTTGCATGATAATGGGCATGGTTCCTCTCAAGCCTGCAGGAGCAAGGTGATTTACATGAGTTGAAAATTTCTCTCACCCTCCACCTTTTTTACCTTGGAGATTACTTCCAGACATTTCCTAGCTATTGTGTCTTTATTTGCTCATTATGAATTCTGGTCCATGGATTTACTAAATTCACTTCTCTATTTCCCCTGTGGTTATAGATATTCTATTCTCAAATATGAAAAGACTGTTTTCTTTGTAAACTTTCCAGTAAAGTTTTCTCAAATGTATCAGAGGAATATCTCAGACAAAAATTGTTTTTATTCACAGATACTGAGAAGATAAAGTACTTGAGAAACTCCAAAAGACAGTTCTGGCACTGCCAGTCCTATTTATAGTTAGCCTGCTTGGAAAAGACACACAAAAATCAGGAGACTTTCTGAAAAATTAATTTAGGAGTTACTATCACTCATCATGGGTTTTGGGTTTTTTTCCTCCCTAAATCATAAGACATATATGTCTGACTAATTCACTGGGGAGGAGGACTGATTTTATAACTAAAGTGGGGAAGATTAAGCCAAACAACCAAGTTCTGACTTATGGGGTCATGGAGTGTGAAGGACACCAGGATACAACTTTGAAAAGGCAGAGATGTGCATTTATTGTGTATACTCTATTTAACAGGTCACTCAGAATTTGCTGAAGAATTGTGCTCTTCATGCTATCACTTCTCTTCTGACAATAAAATTTGTCAAGATGTGGTGCCGTGTTATACCTGCTGCTTTGATAAGTGTTAATCTTTACAGAGATTTTCGTGTGTTATCAGGAAACCAGAATTTTTATGTAACTTAATCCATAGTTCTGACTCAGTCTCATAGAAAGAAGTTTCTGGTGAAACTGATGTTTCATCAGTCACACTGATGAAGAACAAGATTTTCCAGCTTCAATTTCCAGCTATATAGATAGCATTCAACATCCTCCTTCAGCTTATCCTGCTTTTTTTCTTCTCTCCATGCTGTGTTAGATCTTCTTTGTAATAATTTTTTGTACTGTGTTAGAGCTGCCCAACTCCCTGGGTGATACAGGTGGGTAAGGCAAATTGAGTGAAAGCTGAGATTTAAGCATAGCTAGATCTTGTCATGTTTTCCATGCGTGATTTCCATGTGATCACCTGCCTCCTCTCATCCTGTATGTATTTCGGTGCTGCATGACTCCTACTGCGAATAAGGCACGATAATTTTCTATTCCTTCATGAGGTCATGCAACCATCACTTTAAAACCACTCGAAAATGCATGTGAGGTGAAAGTGCATTATATTTTCAGGACTATTTCGCGGGATAAACTTATTCTTGGAGAGTTTAAATGACATGGGTTCATCAACAGACAGGAAATGGCAAAGTTGGTGTTTTCAAACTAGAAAAATACGTTAAAGATACAGATTGCTAAAACATAGTCACCAATATTTGTGATATTGCACGGTCTGTACATCCTCTTTAAAGTTTTTGAAAATAGTGGTTAAGGAATCTTGCTTTTATTTTTTTAATTGTGTCTTTTGTGCACCTCTTATCGGTTTGTCTCTGGACCTTAACATCAGTAACACCAAGAACTTTGTTTCTATGACACTTATGCATCAATGAAACCTAGGAATCCAGGAATTTTAATAAATACTAATGCAGATCAGGGACTTTAAGCAAAATCTAGCTTGGGGATTGGTGTGTGATATAATTTTTATTTTGACTTTGAATAAACAGTGTAACGGCACAGCATTGTTGCCATTGTCTTTGCCTAATCTGCAGCAGGCAAATGCTACCACAAGATATTCTTTCTCTCATTAAAGGGCAATTATTCAAATCAGAGAATCTGTCTCTTGTGCTTTTAGAATGCCCCAGGGTGGAAATTCCTGATGAGAATTGCACAGATGCTCAATGAGAGGAAAATCAGAAACATACTCCATATTTTTGGAGCTAGGCCAAACTATTTATGTTCTTGTGAACTGGGACTGAGATTACTGGTGCTGTTGTACAAGTATTCACTCGGAGGGTGGTTTATATATAATATATGGCATAATTTCTAGGCTATTGCTGCCAACTGGGGAGTCTTCCAAAGAATTATATCTCAAATACTGAATTGCATTTGAATAGGATGCATTTCCCTGTTATTTCCCAATACATCCATATTCCATCTTGCCCTTTTAATTAGTGAATATATTGACTGTATATTGACTGTATTATTATAATTGCCTCTGCCAGTCTGCGTGCTTTTAATTGTGGAAAAATTATTTCCATCATCTCTCCCTAATTGTAGAAGTCTGTGTTTATTGCAATTACTACTGCCTGCTGGAAAATGGTCTGCCTAATCCTGAGACTTAGCCTCTGTCATATACACATATGTGGTTGTGATATTGTTTGTTAGGTAAACCTTATTCTTTCCACTTTATTTCTGCCTTGCTTAGATTTTGATCTTTTTGTTAATGTCTGTTGTGACAGCTTCAAGATTCCTGTGTTTTTCTCCTATAAAATACAAATATCCCTGGATAAAATATTTTTAATTGTCCACCTATCTAGATTGGCTTCTGATACGACATGAGGTACGAAGGACATTATCAGTCATGGTGCGTTTGTCTCATCATCTAACATCATCAAGCTCTAATATGTTTAATAGTAATTAATATTTATGGCCATAAAATAAAACACAAGAAGTTTCATCTCAAGATGAGGAAGAATTTCTTTACATTGAGAGTGGCAGAGCACTGGAACAGGCTGCCTAGGGAGGTCATGGAGTGTCCCTCTCTGGAGACATTCAAAACCCACTGGGATATGTTCCTGTGTAGGCTGTTCCAGGTGACCACTTTGCTTGGCAGGGGCGGTGGGTTGGATGATCTCCAGAGGTCCCTTACAGCCCCAACAGATCTGTGATTTGGTGAATTAAACTCACAGCATTTTCTGAAAGAAATTTGGTATAATTAAGCACCCATTTTATAAATAACCATGCTAGGAAGGTGATATTTATATTAATTTTGAAGATGGAAAAACTAATGAAAGCTCTTATTTGTCTTAAGTTTTAGATTTGAAAGTGACAACCAGTGCTCATCAGGGTTCTCTTACTGATCTGTACTTCTATGTATTACTCCTACTTTTCAGGTACAACCTGATTGTATTTTGAAATTATTTTGTTCTCTGGTCCACATTAAAATTGCTAGAATGGATCAAAAAAAAGCTTATTACTGTTTTCATACTGAGATTATATTGTTCAGAGCTAGAAACTGGCTGTGCATCTGGTTAAAATGTCAGCATTCTGATTATCTTCCTGTTATTTCCCACTACTTTTGTAAACACCTTTCCTATGAGTTTTTCCAGACTAAAGGGTAAGTTCTCAGAAAGAATAAATAACACTCTCTTTTATTTTTTTTTAATTTTTAATAATTTAATTCCTTTGTGCTACAAAACAAATCTAAGTATAGCATGAAAGTTCCTTTCCCTCTTTTGTCACCATCATTCATGGCAGTTAATGTGGCAATTGAAAAAAGTTATTGTTTACATACTGATCCAAATTGTAACAGACAAATGATGCAATAAGTATTAATATAATGAGCTCATTATTTTCTTGGTCTGGAAAATTCAAGCACAGCTATTCTATGTTTCATAGTGGTTAGTAATTTAATACCTGTAGCCTTTTGTTAAAAGTTTTAGCTTCAAATGGATTATAATTACTCATGCAATTTTGGAATTAAGTAAAAGCTGGATAGCATCTCAGTCCTGTTTGACCACCTGACCTTCTTGGGGGAAGTGAGAGAGAGTAACAATATCAAATGTGTAACCTGTTGTTTTATTGCATTTGAATATATCTTTATTCCTTAAAAGCTGTAAAAGATGAACAACCACAGTCAGAACACCTTGGAAAAATATGAGACTCACAAAAAAATTGGTAGAAAAGGTGAAGATGAAGCTGGCAGGGCTTTATTCTGATCTTGAAATTTTTGTCCTTAATGGATAAGCAATGGAAACAAAACCAAACCAAAACAAAAAAGTATTTCTGTGTATATATATGTATTACTTTTCAAAAACAAAACAAAACAACCCTCTTTATATTAAGAATATTTGCTTTGAAAATACAATGTTCGCTGACAATCAAAAGCCATCGTTATATGTGAAAAAAGTATTTAAAAAATGGAATAATTTTATTATTTTGATTTATATATTAACATATTTAAATATCTTAGAAAGTTGTGGAAAGGAATATTAGAGATATTATGTGACCTTTTACTGTAACTGAGGAATTCTGGTAATTAGAAATCGAAACAAGTCCAACATCTTGAATAAATAGCTTTAATGAAGAATTGAAGTACTAAATCATTTGAGTAAGCAGAATAGATAGTGTTTGGTATTAAAAAAAACCCCATCAACAAGGGTTTCCTTTTTCAATGGCTATTTAGTAATATAAAGAGATTGAATTTTCTAAAAATTTTATGGCCAGCTTTTAAGTGGTTCAGAATTTAAAGTAATTTCTGTCAGTAATCTTTCTTAGCCTTCTGTAAATGTGTAAATCCACAAATTCCATAAAATACATGACTGAAGTAGTCAGCCATATATAGTTAGGGGTAAGCAGAACTATTAATGCTAAGTAGTTTTCTAATATTTTAGCTATTTCTGAACAAACCTCAATTTTTGTTTCTGTGAACCCAGCATCTTCAAGGAGATATCACAGATTTACTGGGCGCTCCTGTTATCTCCACTTTGTGTGTATATTTGTGTGGTAATGTTGCACAGAAAGGAGTAAAACATATTACTTTCTAAATTAGCTCTATAAGGTTGATTTTGTCTCTGATAATGGTGGGTTTTCTACAGTAACCGGCTTTTTGATTTAAAAAATGCCAGATTTAATACCGTTTCCTGTTAAGGAACAGTAATTCATAAAATGAGGGAATTTCTGAATGAAGCTTTATGTGAGATCTTTTTGAGTTGATCCTTCTCATTTCTTTTCAGAAGGACGAATGTAGACTGTCAGTTATTTCCATTCTCCTTTTGTGATCTTGCTGGGACTTGTGCATTTGTAGAAGGTTTCTGAACTAATCCCAAATCCACTTTTTTATTCCTTAACAGTCTTAGTCATTGAAATTAATCACAAAATGAGTAAAGAAAAACAAAGCATTTCAGTGCATTTTATTAAAAAAAAATTTAGTTTTCAGGTAGAGATCTGCAGTGTCAGATCCCAGTTTGAAGGAGGAAGCCTCCAGAAGATACAGATCCAAGTTCTACAGGAAACTAAGTAAGGTAATTTGTGTAGGATATGCAGCTAAAAAATGCACAAAAAAGGCACTCTTTGACAAGTTTCCACTGAAAAAACTACATATAGGTAGGCTTTCAGGGTTCATCCACTGATCTCTTTGAACTTGCAGTCAAAATTTCACAGAATGTAGTCCCACTGATTTGTATTTTGCTCATGAAACTGTAGCTATGAATGAAAGTACACTCTACTTCTCTTCAGTATCCTATTCAGCCTTTAAGAACATCTTCTTAAGTTTTTTTTCAAAGTGCTTGAGAGAAGGATTACACAGCTTTTTGAAGGCAAGCATTCCCCTCAACATCCAGGCTTATTTATGGATTTGAATCATACTATGACAATATTGTTCCTTTGCTTCTCTTTGATGAGTTTTAATTTTTGTGTCCTAACTGTTGCTTCATTGCACTTTACAAATGTGGTGGCAAATGTGCAGCAGAAGTTCAGAGCACTAAATTTTCTTAAATTCTCTCTTGCAGGAGTTCCAGTTCAGGTTTTGGCGAAGGCTCAGTTTTGGCCTAAAACCATATATCTTCAATTGGAAGAAGAATTGAGCTTTTTTTTTTCTTTCTTTCTTTCTATTTCCATGTGCTGCAGTTGTTGTATCAGCAGACAGAAAGCATCCTTGGTCATGAAGATGAATGTAAAACCAGATGACAGAATTTTTCTGGGTTAAGGTCACCCATCTTAGCAATTCTGTGCATGAGAAGCCACTTCAAGAAGATTTTATAATTACTTAGAAGTAAAGAGAACTTGAAGAGCTTCACATTGCCTATGAGGGTCTCTCGAACTGTACCTTGGATGTCACCATCCCACAGGGCAGGTGAACCTCACAATTAAAAATCACATAGTTCTGAAATGTCTTCCTGGGTATCTTCTCTCAGCTGACAGTTTTCTCCTGGAGAGCTTCTCAACACCCAGATTCTGAGAGATTCTGGAGTCTCTTGAGACACCTGTCATAACTTTGTAAAGCTTTTCCTTTTTTTTTTTTTTTTTTTTTTTTTTTTCCCCCCCCACTTTTAATAGAAAGAAGGAAGACGGCTTTAGGCGAAGGGTAAACGACAAAGAATTGTCATCTGGGCAAGACTACTTTGCTCTAACACCTTCTAACAGCACGGATTCGCTATTTCTTCCTGTGCTTTCTCAACTATATAGAAAGCAAGTTCCTTACTCATGGTTCATTCTATGACTTTCTCTCCATCCTGATGCTTTGAGTTCTCACCAGAACTTTTTGTAGGTCTAGAATCACTTGCAGAAGTCCTATGTTCAAGCTATGAATATTCTCCTTTACACTCAGCTGTCTTTGCTGATTGTTAGTATCTATTTTATTCTGAAAATATTGTACATTTTTGCAAATAAAGTAAATCCTTATATTTTCTGTATATATATATTTAATCTGGCTGCAAGTAAAACTAAAGAAGGAAATGCTGAAGGAGGAAATTTGAAGTGCCTATGATATTTATGTCCCTAAAAATTTTCATCTAGAAAAAAAGGAACAGAAGAGTTCTTGAGGGCTCCTTCTTAGTTTAAAGTCACTGGGGAAAAGAAATTGAAAAAAAAAAAAAAGATTTTCACATTCTGATTTAGTTGTATACAACACACACCACATGAGTTTTTCTCACATATGTATGCATAAAAGGGATAAAACCTTCTTTATTCTTAGTACTGTGACCCAGCCCAAACCATTATTACATTACAGGTTGACTTTGTCTGATTAATAAACATTATTTCCTTGATTTACAGTCCAGGCTGGTTAATTCATTCTTGGTTTATCTATGTTCTTGTTACAGAATTCTTCTTGCTAAGAATATAAACTGCAACTTATTCTGTGGTCTGAATTTAACCAAGGATTTTTTAATCTGAATAAAAATATTGTTTACCGACAAATCTGTATTAATTAGGTCAGAATGAATACAGTTTGGTGGCGCCCTCTTTGTTAGTGGGATGAATTTAAGTAGCTGTTCTCCCTCACTGCCCTTTCTCTGTGGTAGCTGATCAGACCACAGCTGCAGCAAATGTTTCTCCCTGTGTCAGACATCTCTCACAGCACAATCAATACATTTCATGGTGTGTTTAGCTAAGACAATGTTCAGTTATTAGGGTGAAAAGGAGAAAGTATTCATGGATCTGAAATGCTTTCTATGTCTAAGAGAAGACTGGTGATGACCAAAACCTTTTGCCTCATACAGTTCCCTTCACTGTGTCCCCCATTTCTTTCTGGTTTAGTCTTTCTGAGTTGGTTTTCTTGTTGATTTCTCTGCTGAATAGATACTTGTCTTCTCAGTGTTTTAAAAAACAAAATCTGAGATCTTTTTTTTTGGTGTGTTTCTCCTCACTTTAAGTCAACACTAACATTATAGTGGTGTTTAAGATGTATGCAAACAAGCACAGTTGCATCTGTGTTCAGCTGTACAGTGGGAAAAAACCTCTAAAGAAGGCCATAACTGGGTGCAGCTTAGTAAAAAAAAAAACACAAAAAAACAAAACAAAACAAAAACAACAAAAACAAAAAAAACAAAAACAAAAAACCAAAACAAACAAACAAAAAAAACAAAACAGAAAAGTGTGGTGAGGTTTCATAAATCGTCTTTCTTGGAGGCACAATAATGATAGACAAAATTCAAGGGGTCAGTCCCTCGGATCTGTGCTAGCAAGTTTAATGACAATAATAAAGTAGTTACCATTTGAACCAGTAGGGTGGCCCCTGGCACTGTGCTGGTGTTGCAATTGGAAAAGAGAGCAACATTTATCTTGTAAAGCAAATGGGTCTTGATTGCTCCTTCTCGGAGCAAGGGTTTAGCAGATAACCATGAAAAATAGTCCTTGTGAGAACTGTATCTTTATGCCTATAAATTCTAGAATACTTGAAATGTGCAAGTGAACTTTAAATGGACTACTTTGAATTGAAAATGCTAAGTTTAAACAACAAAAATTTTAATATTTAGTTCCTTTTTTTCTTTTTGGCTTTCAACTGTGTGCCAAAGCTCCCTACAGTTCCAACATGTAAATCCAATCTTCAGGTATTTTGCACTCTATTCAGTATATAATACATTGTTAGGAGCATGCAAGGGATGACTGCATATATAAATTTGTCATCTCTAGCCCAATGAGTGTATGCATTCCCTATAACTGAGATATAGGGTAGGTTGCTCTCTACTACTTTGCGAGTGTAAACTGTGGAAACAGTTCCTTTCCAACCATAAAAATGTTACAAAATAAAAAGGAAAATATGGAAGCTTGGAAGAAATTATTTTTAGAGAACAATGTTACTTGCTGTATTCTCAAAAAGTCTTTCTTGCAGAGGAGAAAAAAGAGAGTGCTGAGAGATAAAAACCACAACACAGAAGAGTACCTGAAATGAAATATAGAAATGAGAACATAGACCTCTAATATTGGGTTTTAAATTAGTCACCATGGAAGTCAGCATCATATATAAAGAGAATTTAAATCCATGCTAGCAGAGCAAATCTTCTGTGACAGAGGACATAAAAATTCTGCTTGTGTTTTCTGTAGATCTTTTCTTTTTTTTTACTGTGAACTCATGACAGAAACAGACATTCAATAAAGAATTCAATCTTATATTTTAACAGTATAAATTGACAAAAGATAAATGAAACCAATTTACTATGTATTGGATTCATTCAGCTTAGTTACAACCAGTGGTAAGAGTCTTCAACTAGACTTGAACTGCTATTTCATTATGTAGGAAAACAGGGATCTAAAAGACCTTGGTCATACTCTTTACTCCCAGCTATTTCTGTCATTCACAGTGATACTTTTAAAAAATAAACTATAAAAATATTTTATATTATTTTGCTTATTTTTTTTTTTTTTAAACCTAGAGGGGTATTCCTTTTCCTTACCATACTTATGATTAGAAAACTTCCAAAATTCAGCGAGAAAGCATTCAGGTTCACTTCATAACATTGTGTTCTTATCCTTCTCTTAATGAATTTCCTTGCTTTTCCTCCCTTGGTGTTGCAGGAAGCCACTGCTTTCCTGTCAGACTTTGTTTAGGTAGACCATAATTATTCAAATTCCACCTATGTTTTCCTCCCCTGTCTGTTTTCCTGGCGGGTTTAGGAGGCTCAACATCTCAACATTTCACAGGCATCAGTGACACTTTTGTGTGATCAGTGATGCATTCATCCTGCTCTGTGTATCTGACTGGAAGGCATAAGGAGATGTCGGCCTTCAACACAGTGCACTACCAGTGGCAAAGAAAAAGCCTGTGAGGCAGGTCTTGGAGGATAGATAGCCCCTGTGACTTGAAAGATCCCAAGTCCTGGGCTGTGAAAAACCACTTTAGAGCTCACCTGGAGCAGGTGAGCTCAATCTTTCATGTCTTGAGTGTCTTGTTGGTCTTTTGATATTGTATTTTTGCTTGAAAAATTCAGCTGAACATTTTGCAAAGGCAGTGAGAGTTGCATACAAACTGTATTATAATCTTAGTGTGAATTTATTGCGTTGATTTTTTCAATTAATAGTGCATATGAAATAGTGCCCCATAAAGAACAACAAAAACAATACAGTAGCTCAATGACTTAAAGAGCAATTGAGTATTTGTTTAAATGCTTAGTTTATGGTGAATAGTTTGATCTGATGCAAAAATCATTTTGGTTTTTCTTTTCCCTGCAGGGATTAAATTAGGTTCATTTTGTCTTTAAAGATCAATTGCTACACTTTTATTCATTATTCCATACAAAAGATGAGTACCTTCACTTCATGCTTGCCTAAAAGACCAGTAAATATATACCTTTAATATAAGAAAGTTTGGAGTACATGCATTTGCTCATAAGTCTGGACATCACAGTGGGAAAATGAAAGGGCATGAAAGAATCCACACAGTTTTATGAGCAACAAACTGTACAGAGAATAGTGTACCTTGAAATATTGTTCTAAGTAACTTGTCCCTGTTCTTTAACATAAGTAAAAAAGAGCATCATTAAAAAATAACTATGTCATTTCTAAAATGACATTTTTTCTGTCTGACACTTTGACATGTTGGTGCAGTAGTTGTCCCTTTACCCTTTAAGTGCCCTTAGCTTAATTTAACCTTGAAAGCAGTATTGGCGCAGCAACTCTTTTAAAGAAAGCATCAAAGTTTCCAGTCTTTCTGTAGTTTAAAGGTTAATTATGCACGCTGCCCATGGCTGCAAGCAGCCAGGCTTTGTATGGTATTCTTCTGTAAATCTGAAAAGTACTGTTGAAAAAGGATACACATTTTAAAATAAAACCTGTGAAGTCCCCCTTTCCCATTCAAACAGCCTGCACTGTCAGTTTAGCTAACCTTTGTTTGCCTGTCACTGTGTTCCCATGATTAAATGTGAAGATTATAATCATTAACCGTGCTGGGGGTTCACTGTGGGTGGAATTTTGATGGGTGGATGACATTCTGTTTATACGACGAAGTCAAAATCAGACTTCATCTCTTCCAGCTCAACACCCGGAGGTCTCTAGGTTAGCTACCATAGCCTAGATGCAGTGGTGTCACCTGACTTTAATATTAAATACTGCATCCATGGCAGATTGGAAGGTATTTTACTATACTCTTTAATCTTTGTCTTTCCTTTTAACTGGAATAATCTAGTGGACACAGATGAACTTGATTTGACCTAGAGATGAACTGGTATTAAAAAAAGTAGAAGAAGAAGAAGGGAGGAGACAGAGACAGAGAGGAAAAGAAGAAGCTCTTGTTTAATGTACAAAAAGCCAGATTTTGTTTACGTCTTCCACTATTTTTTTCCTTTTTTCTTTTTATTCCCTTTAGGTTAGCAAAAGTTTTAAATTTTAATTTCCCTTTTGTGATCAGTCCTTACACTTTTTTCTTTAATAATCCTGTTGATGGCATAAGGAAGTAATGAGGTTTGAAAGTTTTATTAGCATAAGAGCTCTTCAAAACATAAATCTGAAAATAACATTTCTGAAAATGCTATTGTAATTTTAATTACAATTACACTTCATTAATATTAGTTTACTTTCAAAGGTGTCAAGTATTCCTAATATTTGAATTAGCATCACACGGAAGGAAGACTGAAATCCTTTCTACATAGTAATAGGAGGAAAAAAGCCATACTAATGACTTGTTTAATGTACCTGTTTATCATATGATGTGACATCAATTGTAAAGGAACAACACCTACTATGTTCACTTTAAGTATTTTATCTGTGATGATGTACTGGCCAGCTAGCCAGTAGAGATTTCACAGAAAATGATTAAAATTTAACTGCATGCAGGTGATCATAAAACTCTCCTAAACTTTATGAGATCCACTTGCTTAGTCAATTAACATTACAGAAAGAAAATTTTTTGCACAAAAAAGAAGAAAGAAAAGTTTATTTATTGGAGAGTTCACTGAATTTCTCATTAGCATGTACCATCTTTTTCTCATTAGCTTCTATCAATCTCTTTCTCATTTCCTGTGAAGCTTCACTATCAGATAAACACATTTCTGAATTATATAGCACCTCGATCTCAGCAGCTTTCACATGTGTGCTCCAATCTCAGTTTTCCTAACTTCAGTGTGAAAATATTAAAGTGAATAGAATTTGGAAGGAAATTCTGGCGGGTACCACCGGTAAAGCTCAAATGGCAGGTGACTTTCTGTCTCTAACAAGTGAATCTTAGAGGGCTAAAGGGCTTGTTCATCAGCACTTGAACCTCTGATGAACTCTGATCTTGTCTTTAGCCATGCAGACTCTCCTTCTCATCACCTTTAAACTCATGTTTAAACTCGGTCAGAAGGGGGGTGTGCAGAAATGGCTTCAAAGATTATTTGCTGCTGTTTTACAAGAAATTTAGGCAATCCAATATTTCATAATGTTGTTTAGCTAAGTGTCTCAGAGAAGTGAATAATCTTAGGAAAACTAAAACATGAATTTCAGTTTGTCCTTTTTTTTTAATGTGACTTGAAATCTTCCATTCTAAATGCCTTCAGACATCTGGTTCCTTTCATGATTTCTCACACTTGAAACACTGTCTGTGTTGGTCAAGTCACTACCTTTACCTTGCATACTGAAGTACATATTGAAAATGCACTTACTTCAATCTAAACTTTTTAAATAAAATTATTCAATTAATAGAAATCACACCTTTCACAGACATTTTTTCCTTTTGGAGGGCATCTTATGATACACTCTATTTGCA
Source organism: Sinosuthora webbiana (assembly GCA_013397395.1). Taxonomy (NCBI): domain Eukaryota; kingdom Metazoa; phylum Chordata; class Aves; order Passeriformes; family Sylviidae; genus Sinosuthora; species Sinosuthora webbiana. The sequence continues at coordinate 343,369 of VXBN01002760.1, read as the reverse complement.
ATCAAACCAATGTGGAAGGATTAATTCCACTGTGCACTATCACTTCAAATATAAAAGTGTAGTTGTGCTAACTAGGTGCAGAGAAGTAGATCTCTTAGAAGGAACAGAGTACCTTCCTGTATGTGTGTGTTGTGCATGTGGACATGCATTGATTCCAACTAATATGGAAGACGTGAGCAGGAAATGCATATGAAGTTTTGTTTCCTAAAATCCCATGCTGTCCACAGCATAGCAGGTTATCCCATTTTCTAATAAGTATATATAATGTAGAAGGAATATTGTTGAAAACAGCAAATAATGGAAATCTCATCTGAAGATTTCATTATGACTATTAAATATTTTTATGAGGATGCATTACATTAAGTCTGTGTGTTTGTGTAGAGCACTTCTAATATAAATGTCATCCAAAGGAAAAATGGTAGAAACCTGGTCAACATTTTCCATTCAATTAAAGGTAATGTTGTAATTATTTCTTCCATTAATTGGACATGATTCAAAATATAGTGATTTCTAATGTGTATAATGGTTGTAAAATGTTGACAGTTGGAGAATATCTCACTGACATAAAAAAGATTAAGGTAACAGTTTGGAGGCTGTTAAGCTATTAATGATAATGAGTATAAGAAATGTATAACTAGCAAAGGTGGGATCCCATTTAGCTGTCTTCACAATGGGTTTCCATAAAGTAGATTGAAGGTAAGGAGGTTGCACTGAATTTGACTGCATGAATTTAGTATCAAGGATAGATAAGTCTCAGTTGATACTTAATTATTTAAAAGCTTCATATAAATAATTACTGCTGAAATTGAAAACATGTGCACATGGGACTGGGATATAAATAAATTTAACATATCAGAACATATTTTGAAGCCAGCAGTTCAGGGATAAGCTCTTTCTTCCCTTCCCCCATCCATTCTCCCTGAAGTCTTTTTAGTGCATGGATGCTGAAATAAAATTAAAATTGCACTCTGAACTCCATTCCATCATAGGATTTGGAGCCTGATCCTACTTCAGTAAAAGTCAGTGAAAAACATTCTACTGATCTCCCTTAACTAACATTAGATACAAGATCTTAAAGGAATTCCAGAAGTCCTCTGTACTTCCAGACTGCTGAAAGACCAGATTATTAGTGAACATTGTGACTCCGTGTATCTATGTGACCTTCCTTTTCTGTTTATTTTGAAATCAAATAATTATTTTGACTCTTTGATCACCTGCACTGTTATAGCATAATGAAACTGCTACACAATATTGCAACATACAATGCTGCTGCCAAAAAGTATGCAACTAATAATCCTGCCACTTGAACATGCATTGAAGTTATAGGAGTTGCAACTGCAGCTCATAGCTAGTCTGTTTTATGGCTTAAAATAGATGCCTAATACAATGGGCCCACTGAATAAAGTAAATTAAAATATTACAGAATAACATTTTTCAGAGTAATATGACTTTTTTGCACTTGCTTGTCCTAATAAATACTTGATCACATGGTAAGAGTTTATTTGAACCTTTACTTAAACCTTGGCATAAGAATATACACAAAGCCTAGTTTTACTAGGGAAGTCAAAGAATTCCAGAACAAAACTGATATTCAGCAAATTAAATTCAGTGTTTCTATCCAGCACAAGGGTTCATAATGTAAAAATTGTTCAATCCATTGCAGAAGAGAAAGCAAAGTGTCATAATTCAAATATATGGCTAAAACCTTTCTCCTACACACAGACTTTAGTAAGACAACTCTATATTGAATATATGAAAACTGGATTTCTAGACTCATAATGGAATATTTAAAAATTATTAACTCATGAAAACTTACATATTTTATCTGTTGCCCACACTGTTTATGAAGAGGGAACACCAGTCTTTTTTGCTACCAATACATAATTTTGTAAGAAAAAGTTCTTAAAACAAAAAAGAAAAAAAATACTCCACTGCAGGTCACGAGATGAAATGAGTATTTTCCTTGTGGAGGTTCTCTTCAACTGGTCTCTTGCCTCTAGTGAGAAGCAATTTACTTATTTACTGGCAAAATCCACTACACTTGAAACTATATTAGAGCGACGAGACTAGTTTTCCTTCCTTGATGAGAAGCTTTGAACAAATTGGCTTCACTCTGGCTTTCAGTAATGCAGAATTTTCATGCTGCCAACAGGAGATTCTTGCCAAGTCGAGAAGCAGCTGTTTGAGTTGGTAAGAACACAGACACACCAAAGGAATAACAGGAAAAAATGTAAGGACAGAATAGAAAAGCTTGCAGGTGATATAGAACAATATAATGCAGTCAAGATAAAAGAAATAAAGGCTAAGAAAAAAGATTAAATAAATTAAAGAGAAATAAACCCTCGAAGTTTCCGTCAATTTCTGTATAATTTCATTTGCATTTATTGAATAGTTGAACTCTATTGTATTGATCTTTCTTCCTCTTGTGGAAGTGCTTATATATCCATGCTTAATGTTGTTTCCATTTTCCTATAAAAACATACTTGCTTTGTTCGGGATTAAAAAAAAATAATAATAAAAATAAATGGAGTCTCTTTTCACAGATACCACGGAAATGGTCCCAAAGGGACAGCGTACGGGAATCTACTTCAACCAATGCCATTAAACTGAGGGGACTCCCACAGTGTGCATCAAACCTGCATTCACTCTGGTTTTGAGCACCTCTCATCTTCCCTACATCCAGTGCTGTGGAGTCAGCACCTTCCATCAGGTGACTGGGATGCACTTGAACAGTGCAGCAAGTTTTGACCTGTCTGTATGAACTGTTAAATCTACACCGGCCCCTGTCCTATCTTCTGTATGGGACAAAAAGCTTATCAGTTTCTTCTAGAAATATGACATCCCTGCCCTGCCCCTGCCTTCATTATTTTCATAATTTTGGACCACTTAATGATAATTTACTCATACTTTTGAGGTGAAGAGCCTGTGCAAGTATTATTAGAAATGAGCCCTATATAAAAAGTTAATGACTAGAAATAAATTTCTGGTTTGAATATAGAAAGAATACCAAGCTTTTGACCTGCTCAAATTTCTTTTGAAACCTGAAGAGCTTACAAAACTGAGTACACCATAAATCATTATTCAATACTCAAAATCTGAACCCATTTAAGCATAGGTTCTTCTTATACCAGATATGCATTGACAATTAAATGGTGGAGGGAGTTGAAATATCTAAATGCCTATGGCTAGCTCAGTAAAAACATTGCCATAATGCATTGTGGTGAGTATGGAGGTCAATACACCTGAATGTGTAAATGTGTATAGAAACGAAGACGTATTTTTTAAGGAATTAAACCTCACTGTAGGTCTATGTTTATATCTGCACTATAACTATATATGACTGCAATAGATCCCAGCTAGGGATTCAAGCTAGGTTTAAACTAGTTAACTGGAGTACCAGTATCAATTAGTCATGGCAGCCAAAGGAAATATATTTTGTATCTTGGATGAGTCTTGCAGTGACTCAGCGCCTGTGGAATTGGCATGTAGTTCTCTCATTTCAGAGACTGAGCAGTCCAGGGCATCTTTTCCAAAAATCTTTTCCTAGAAGGGTTAAGAGGGTTTCAGATGAAATGTACTGGGAGTGATAAAAACTAAACAAATAAGCAACAACTGATGTTTCTAAGGTGTATGGAGACACAGAAAGTGTGATATGTTTCATATACCAATAAAAAAATTATATTTGTAAAATTACTGGTATTTATTCATTTTCATGGCCCAACTGGAAAAATATAGAAAGAGTAGCCAGCAGGTTCAAACACAGGAAATAAATCAAAGAATTCATTTCCAAATTCAATCAAGACCAATGACTTAATAGACTGAAAATTAAGTAGAAAGCTTAAGTGTTTCTTGTTTCTCCAGAGCAAGAAAAGATAAAGTAACATGAATTAGGTCTTGGAACTCAGCGTATCTTGGACTCTGATTATTGGCTCAGGCTAGTAGATGTTGCTAGCCAGTGACCTAAATTAGCCAACACTTTTACTTTTTTATAAATTAAATTAGAAATGATAATATACGTCACTGTAATGTTTTTATAATACAATCTGTCTTTGAGAATAGTGATAGAGAAATGTGTTATCCTCTTCCTTTGATGCATTCAATCACTAAACTTATTAAATAGACCTATAAATTATATTTTACTGTGGAGTCAGTTGCAAACAGTAAATAGATTTAAAAAAAAGGGTTCTTAAAGCCAAGAGAAAAAAGAAATGTGTGTGGCTTGAGAGAGAAGGAAAGGCTCAGGCGGGCCAATAGGACCCTGAAACAATGGAATCATCAGCACTGCTTTACACAACAGTCTAATTCAATGTGTCAGGCCATAATCAGCTCCGTTTCACAGTGCCTTGCTCCATAAAAGCAGATTTGTTTAACCACAGCCTCTATTTCAGCTTGACTGAGAATGAAGAATAACCAATGAAGCCAGGCATATCTCACGGGTTATGTTATGGGCAAATAGTGAATCCATCATTTGCTGAAGAGGCAGAGAAAAAGTGACAGGCTCATTCATGCCTTAGAGTCATTTTTAGGCCTATTGAAAATTTTAATCTGTGCACTTTGGATGAACTTCCCCACTTCTTAATTTAGTACATGTAGCCATGTGATAAAGTCTGTCTGCCTCAGATAGGGTAGACTTACTTCTCTAGGACATCAGCTCCTCCAAGCAGTTTTCTTCTATGGATTCAGCCTGGCTGCCTTGAACTTTACACAGACACATAAGCCCCATTTACAGGAGGACTCCAGAGTTAATTAAATGCTGAAATTGCATATGCCCAAGGGCTAACATAACACCATTCCAGCAATATTTTTAATTTAGCATTAAAGATAGTGTACATTTTTAAAATATATTTTCCTTAAAAAATACACATCTATACTTAACAGCATGGTTCTTCTCTCCCCTGTCTCTGTATAATATAAGATTTGTTAACAAAAAAGGAAAAGGAACACAAAATAATAATAATAAAAGAACTATTTTAAGAAGTGTTGCAAATCAGCAAATTCAAGGAAATTGCTTATTTAGAAAGTGTATGCGGCTGTCAAATAAATGAAATTGTTATTAAAAATGGTGACAGGTTGAATAAATGAGGTAAAAGCAGCAGTTCAGATAAATGAGGTAAAAGCCTTGGCTCATTTCTGCTAAAAGATTTCATGTTTGCCTCTCAGTGCCATAGATTGTGCTGCACCGTGCATTTGCTGTGCATGACAGATATGTTTGAAACACTGGAAGTACTGAGGCACAGTGTGTATAAACGCTTGACCTAAACTTGACAGTCCTGATTAATAATATCAAGTTTGGAAAATGGCAGCATTTGCAGCACTCACGCACACCCTGGCACTAGATTTTACCCTTTGCAAAAACCGTAAAATGACATGTGAGTTAATTTCTTAATGCCCAGAGTGAGCGAAGAACCATTCTTCTGAAATAGATTTGTTTTAAAAACATTTTCACATGAAATGGAGTAAATGTGGTGTCTTACGTTCATTTTATTGACATCCCTGGGCTACAATATATTCAAGATGGCTGCACTTCAGTGAAATATGCAATTTGATGGCTCACGGGTTTATTGTGAACCTTGGGAAAGAGCAAATCACTCTGATGTTAAAATTCAAGAAGAGACAAAGATACTTACATTTTGCAGGTGGTAGAACCTTGAAAATTGTGGGTGGCTTTGTTTTCCTTTGTGCTTTTGTGGTCATGTTAGAAGTGAACAGCTTGCCAAATGTTAGGTCTACATCACTTCACTTTCTTCCCTCTCCTGCCTAACCTCCCATTCCCAGACATTTGAATTGAAGATTAAGAGAGAGAGAGACAACTCAGTCTCAGGGCTATATAGGAGAGAAATGATAATCAGCCTTGTTCCTTTCAAACTTCAGATTTAAATGTAGAACAAAGCAATTTGAACATACTCTAAGCCAGCATTTGCCTGATTAAATGGTAAAAAGTTCAAAGGGTGAGGAAGACCAGAGACACCAGTGAATGAAATTACTATAGTGAAACAAAACATTACAAAATTAGGGCAAAGCATGTCCACTCTCATAAATCTTGTTTATCAGAGGCTTTTTTAAAAAGCACTTGAGTAGTGGAAAAAATTGGATATTAATTTTTGAGAGTATTTCATTTATCCTTTTTTTGTTTAAAAAAAAAGAAAATGTAATAGGTATAATGGGGATATTAAGAGCACTGTCAACCAGCATAATATATAAACATATTAATGACAGAATCAGATTTGTTTCTTTTGCACTCATTACCTATGTGTATTTTTATATTATAGAGTTTAAATCTTATTTGGCACCTTTAGAATTTAACACATTTAAAGTTATTAATTTTACAAATATAATTTTGAGATAATTTTGGATAAAATCAAGAAGAAACTTTCAGAAACTGATAGAAGTTACATTACATCTTTTTTGCATTCTAAAAAAGTTTCCTAAAAATATGTATGTTGTCTGTTGGAGCTATGGATTTTTCTCATATTCTGCCTCACACTGTTAGGTATGCATCTTTAATAATGCTTGAAATTGCAATGTCCATCTGTGTTCTATGAGACAGATACAATGTTTCACAGGATTCAAAAACCTTTATGTTAAGAACCAAGGTCTCATTTCTGCATGCACAGGCTGAACAAGGGAACACAGAAAACCTGTAGAAAAGCTTAATCAAAATTACTGCAGTCGTTTGGTAAGTTTCTGAAATATCAACATTACACACCAGCATAAAATACCATGCACATAACCATAAAAAAATCACTTGTCTTTCATTGCAATTTAATCTCAAAACATTCTGTATTAAGAACAGAATTTTTTAAAATGGATATTAAACTGTATTAAAATCTTTGAAGTCACATTTGTACACAGATGGTAGCTAGCAATAGGGAAAACTTGGATTAGACTGTTTTTCCTTTGCCAGGTCCGTGTCATGACCACCACTCTTCAGATGAGAAGTAACACTCAAGTCTGGCTCTCTGAAACTGTTCTCAAAACTCTGCTAGCTTGACATGTTCCTGCTGTGAATGTGTGTATCTCCAAGAGTTTCAAAGCTGAGAATAATTTGTCAGGTTGAATTCTTGCCCTCACATCTTCCTGTTTGACTTGTATCCAGTCCTGAAAAGCTATGTGTAACGCAGACTAAAATAAGAAAAAGAAACTTAAAATGTCCAATATCTGTTAGCATTGTGCATTGTGTGTTAATAATTCTGCTTTCATAGTTTTTATTTTAAATATTATTCTGAAAACAAGAAATTACCTGCAAAAATTATAAGTAGGTGAACAGTGAATATTGATATATTGATATATTGATAAAAGAGATGGGTTTTTTTGTTCAAAAGTATTACAATCATATTATTTTATACTATATTTCATAATGTATTGAATTTATATTTTCCTGTCATGAATTTCTAGTACTAAGATACTGTTCAGAAATTTTTCTTGTTTGTGTAGCTATTACCAGAAAGAAAAATTTCTGTTGTCTTGATGAATTTTACAGTCTAACAGATTTTTAATATATTTCAATGAATCAGAACAATTTTGATTTTCAGATTTACAAAATTACTCAGAGGTTTTTATGACATGATTATATTACCTGTTCATTTTTTATATACTTATCTGGTGTAGTAGATCAAATTGAGGCTTTAGTTTTAACAAGAAATGGATTACTGAGAGGATTTCTAATACTTATGTATCTGGAGATGAAATAGGGATTTCAAATGTGAATCTCTCAGATCAGACCAGTGCAGATTATAGTATTTTGACTTTTTGATTCTTGCACAAGGATTCACGAAGAAACAGTCATTCAAATTATTGATGTCCGCAGATATAATTTTCCAGTTCAGCATGAATTCATTCAGGTCAGTTTTGAGTCTGAAGCAAATTCAGAAGCATGGATAGGATATAAATTCAACTGTTATTAAAATAAATATCTTCCAGCATCATCTGATCAAGCTTCATTGCGTATTAAGAAATCAAATGATTCTTACAAATTTCAATGAATTAATTTTGACTGACTGTGGTACAGAAATTGAAAATTCAATTACACAGTCATGGTTTTCACCTTTAATCTTTTAAATTCAGAATTCGGTTGATTTTTGTGAAAGAAAGCAATTTTTTTCCTTTCAATCTCAGGAAAAGAAACTGTGCTTTTTGAAAACAAATTAAAAATCAAATTTGGTTTAAATTGAAGTTATTTTATATATACATTGAACACAAGACACACTCCCATTTCTTGGAACAAGATAAAGGAAATCAGTGGCCAGCAAAGCCATGTGCAGCTTTTACCCAGAAGGCAAACATTTAGCACTTTCATCAGTTTCCTTTTATCTGCCTCTCTCTGTCGGTACCACTCAGCTCAGCCTTCGATCTGATGAGAGGGCACTGGTGTCATGGTAGAGAATGTGAGCTAATGAAAGTGTAAAGCTTTGGTTCAACAGAGTAGAAAATTCCCATCTAGTCAGCAGAAACCGCAATCTGATACTATTGAGTTTTTAGTAGGTGTTGCTGTTAAGTCCTTAGAGGTCCAGGATGGTAAAACTTGTGATCCTCTAAGCATTAAATATTTGATTATTTTTCTTTTTATTTAATTATTTTTTTGTTTAGTTTTGTCAGCTTGGGATTTTTGGGTGTATTTTTGTTTGCTTGGCTCGTTTTTGGTTTTAAATTTATGAAAGATTTTAACAACAAAACCCAACATATTAATTTTATTAGGTAGCATAGATCACTAAATTACAAATGTTTTAATTAATTATGCCAGAGAAGTGTAACAAATCTCAGTCCAGACTAAGAAGTAATCAAAACCAGAATGAGAATTCCTGAGAGATTAATATAAGGTTCAAGTCTATATGTGAAATTTGTAACAAAATTCTATCAATACAATAAACATGCTTGTGGAGTGTAAAATCTGGGCACACATAAAATTTGGATTCTCATTTTCCTTATATTAGATTATCTCACTCACAACCTACTCTCCTACCTGATCACCTCACTAAATATTTTTTTGGATAATTTGGTGATGTAACTATTGAGCTCCCTATCATCTGTGCAAAAATGTAGAAAATCTAAAGAAATTGAAGAAGCTGGGCCACAAGAAATAGTGGAATTGCCTTACTATTAATCATAGATTTTTCCTAAAATAATTTCTTCTGTGAACACCATGGGAAGAATTGATATGACTTGACTTGGCCACATAAAATTTAGAATTCAGTTTAATTATTCAAAGCTACTTATTTAGATTCTTCCATAGGTATTTCATTCCTTCATCTTAGATGCTATAAGTTCACAAGAAAAGCCTTTCTCTACATTGACTACTGGAAGGAAGCCCAAGCTGCCAATTTTCACTAACACTCAGGTTATGCTAAAGATCAATTAAATTAATCAAACATCTCTATTTCTTCAAGGATTGTTCTGACCACTCATTTTTGCTAGTCTGGCATTTTGCTGCCAGCTTGGAGCTCAACTTATTTTGAGCACCCTGAAGAAAGGATGAGAAGTCTCCAGTGTTCAGACACCAATATGGAGAGAGTGGTATCTCTTGATATACGTCAACCTGAGAAACACTCAGGAGCAAAGCTGGCATTTAAAGACCTTCAGAAAGAGAAAAAAAAGAAAAACCTCTTGAAGGCCTCAAAAAATAAAAACACAAATTATGGAAAATTTTATATCAGTCACTCATAGTTTTCTATTTTACCAATAAAAGGGAACACTTAGGATAAATTATTCTCTTGGGATGTCTGCCATTCCATGCATCATTAGACAGGAAATGTGGGATTTCAAAAAACATTGATATTCTTGGCGAACTTGCTACGAATGCTAGTGCTGTGTGAACCTTTGACTGTCAGCATTCATTTTGTAGTTAGGAAGTACTTGGTGGTCTTTCAGCATACAAGATCTCTTCTGAATATATATCTTGCACTGGTATTTGTCAGATGCCTTATTTGTAGCAGAGCTATCTTTTAAAGAAAAAAAAAAGTCATTGTAGACTCTGTGCAATTTTACTTTGTTCCAGATTTTCATGACAACTCTCATCATAGCACTAGATTATTATCAATTAGCCTTATGGTTTCTCTTTCATTTTGATGTTTGCTTTTCTTTAGCAACATTGCCCTAGAAACAAGTTACTAGGTTACAAATTTAAGATATATACTTTAGCAGTTCACAGGAATTATGAATATGAAGAGATGTGTTTTTATGTATATTTAAAATACTATTAACATGCTGCATTTTTTTTCCTAGGGAAACAAGTATTCAGATATTCAGAACCTGAAAATTACATTTTAACTCTGCCATCAGTGACAATTTGTAACCACTACATTTTCTGATAATGATTCTAAGAATAAAAAATACCTGAAAATTGTCTTGATTGAAAGAGTTTCAGATTCAAAATAAACCATGATTAATCATTTAGCATTTTTAGGCAGCCTCAAGATTCAGAGAAGGTTAAAATGAATCAGACAAGTTGTAGCATCTCAGTTAGGAAGATTTTTGGTAATTGTTTTAAATACTCATTTTCTTTGGTAACACAAATCCGGCAATAGGTGCAACTATTTCAGTATAAAGCTCTCCTTTGAAATTTAAAAAAAAACAACCCCAAATTATTAATTTAAAATATCCAAATGTGAACAATGGCAAAAAAGCCACCAATGAATTCAAGCTCTAGGTTATTGTGCATCATGTGATTCAAAGAAAAATACATGCAATGCTGCAGTGTCAACAATGTTGCATCCATTAATACTGATGCAAATGTATTTTGACAAGTGATAGCGCACTTGAACTCTTTCACAACATTTCCACAAATGTGCAAAAGAACCAAGCAGACAAACAAATTCTATCCTTTTTATATTACCTTAACGTTACTATACATTGTTTTCTACACCATATTCTTCTGTTACTTCGCTGCTAATGTGAGGGACCCAACAGGGCTACATTCTCAAAGAGAACATTTTTTTTTATTATTTATCTATTCTTCTACTCTTGGTAGCTGCTTGATCTATTGCAGCTTTCTGTTGGACAACAAAAAAAATCCATCTGCCTTTTTATTGTTTTTTGGGCTTTTGTTGTTGTTTTTTGTTTTGTTTGTTTGTTTGTTTTAATAGATTACAAAAAAAAAAGGCAGATAAAGTTCATTTTATGCCAGTGAGAAACTAAGTGTTCATTTCCTTATCCCTGTAATAGTGTCAACAAACTTCTGTGGGTGGATAGTCTGGACACGGACATTACCTACTGACACGGACATTATCTACTTACACATTTTTCACATAGTAGTTCAGTTATAAAATAAATAAATAAAATTAAAGTAAATAAAATTATCCAAACAAACCCCAAACCTCTGAAACAGCAGTGGACAGAACAGATTTGAGCTCCAAAGAACTAGAAAGGATTTTGTCTGAGACAAGCCACAGAGAGCAGAGTAAATATTTGATGCATTTCAATTCCAGCCTGACACAGGACAGTAGACAGAAATATATCTCTGAAAAACTGAAAGCAAAATGTTGGGAAGTGCAGTTATCTTGGTTTTCACTGAATATTTAAGCTCCTCCTTTCCAGCTTCAGCTCAGCTAAAAGCAAGTTAGTAACTGAGATAAATCACTGCTATGTCTTTCACTGGTGTCCTTTGAATGGATTGGTTAGGAATGATGCATTTTAAAATATGTTTCCTCAAAATGTCATACATTTCTGTGAGTACATGCATGACCTTTAGTCTGAGACACAACTGTAATATGTTAATTTGCAAATACTTGTTAGATATACTGATGACAGCTGTTCATCGCTTACTGCAAGAAGGAGTAATAACAAGGATGTAAATACTGGGAGTAGAGTTTGTATCATGAATCATGTCCCTTATACAGCCTTGTTTCCAAAGCAACTCCTCTAAATTTGTGGTATTCACATTTGCTACTGAGGTGTTTTGCTGTTACTGTGTCAAATCAGTCAATAATAATTGTGCTTTCCTCCAATTATTCAAAACAGAATACATAGTGAAAAAAAAGATGTGTAACGTTACATTTGTTACGCATTGTACACTTAACACTTTCCCAAGAAATCCCAACTTCCAATTTTAAAAGAGAAATTATTAACAAGATTTTTAGTGGGGACACAGTTAACTCCTTGTAGTTTGTTTTTTAAAAACAGAGTAGTTTCATGAGTATCATCTTCAAAATGTGTATTCTGTTTCTTCCCTTCCTACACTGCACAATATCTTACCTTATCCTTAGTCCTGCTGACACTGGTGAGGGTTTCATGCAAGTAAATATTATTCAGGGCATTGTTGCAGAAAGTTTTTTAAGTGTGAAAAGTGTTGTGCGGTATAATGATATGTTTTAATAGGCATTTAAAGCGTCAATGTCTTTTGTGGTGTGAAATTCTATTTTATCCAGCACAAAATCCAAAGACTATTGATTCTTATCAATAAGGTACAAGCTGTGTTGACAATTCTCTCTTTGGTGTCTGTTTGTAGCTTGTTCTGTGATTAATAGATGCTTTTAAAGTACATTAAAACTGAAATTTGTACTTCTCTGTAAAGTGTATTCAGAAAGTTTTGTGGACTCTTATTTCACCACCTGTAATTGTTACTTAATACAGTGAACTGCTCCTAACTGCATAAAAAGTATTTCTGTGTTTAAAAGTGACAGAATTGCTCTTCAGAATGTAAAATAACTATCTGGTGTCCTTGAATCCTAAATTGGAAGTATTTTAAGGAAAATTTTCTATCACTTTTAAATGTCAAAAAAAATAAAAAGGGTTTTAATTCAAAGCATGCTTTAGTTCAGACTGACTCTAACGTTCCATTCATATCTGATTTTTCTCTCAGACTTTTGTGGGCACACCATAATTACTATGGTCTTGCAAATTAAGTAGAAAATATTATATACTCCATTTACGGGTGTTCTTCAAAATAAAAACTTTGACACTTCCTAGATTCTGTATGTGTCTATTCTCATAGAAACAAAAATAAACCTCCATTGTAAAATATCATCTGTGGGTTTTGTTTCTGTTCTCTTCTCTAGAAAAGTTTCTTCTGGAGTTTGTACATAATTCCTGCTTCAGAGTTAATGGTATATTTTGCCAGAACTGAAATCAAAATGGTAGGATTTTCTTGTACCTGCCTTGAAATGAAAAAACACCCGCTATTGTAGAATATTATTTACAGTAGATTTCCCATGTATTTCCACAAAAATTCCTAGACAGGAATACAGAAACTAACCAGATTTATTGCAGAAAAAAAAAAAAAAATCCTAAACACTGTATTTGAACACGTAGGATTTTTCCAAATGTTATTTTATGTATATTCTTATAGATGGTTAGTCATTGAAGTACCTAATAACATTCTTTACTCTGCTGAATGGGTATAAACTCAAATGCATGCGCAATTAGGGAAGTGTAGGAGGGAGGCCCTCCTACTGCCTCAAAACTCTTATGACCTGCTGACTGGTTTTGATTTGAAATGTGTTTCTCCCAATATATCAGCAAAATTAAGGCAATAAACTTACCACTCTTCTGCCTAATAGAGCAGAACAGTGGAGCAATTAGACAAAAAGACCAGTAATGTCTCTTCTATTTTTCCACCAACTCAATAGAACTGAAAATATTTAGGAAGACTTTATGACCTAGGGTTCAAGAAGCAATAGGAATGTTTTCATTATATTCCCCCAACCTCCCCCAGAAGCACTGCTCACAATTAATCTATTTAAAAATATGAGGGAATAAGTATCAACATGATAAAAATCAGTCAGTTGCCACTGAATTTTCTGAAGTCTTGTAAAAATACAAAAGCTTATTTTCTTGAATACAGAGACTGATTTATTGAAGGTCATTATTAAGTGGTATTGAGCTGCTGCTGCCTATTTGTTCTGTCACAAATATTGTCAGAGCATGGAGATACTGTATATGATTTTTATTTTGTTACAATTGCACCAGTAACAAACCACAGAGAATTTTTTCACTTAATAAATATTTTAAACAAAGTTCTTAAATGAATATGAAGACGAGGGTGCTCTTAGGTAATTTTCAAAGTTTGAACTATTTTCATGTTTCTATAATTAAATTTTTTTAAAAAAAGGAAGAAATCTGAGCTTACGAAAAAAAAA